>JBBJLS010031886.1:0-14442 GCA_037577275.1 Bryconaethiops microstoma
ATTTTTATGCAGTTAGCTGTCAGTGACTCTATGCCGTGTCATGTAGTAGGATATAAATATTAAACTTGTACATAATTATGTGACATTGAATATTGATTTTCTTAAAAATTGTTTTCATTATATTTTTAAAACAAATTTGCCCAAACTAAAATGTGCAGGAGTTGGAACTGTAAAATATCAATTAAAACAATGATTTCCTATAAGAATTGCTTTCCAATAGGTAAAACAAGTCAAACGCGATTTTCCGAAAGAAAATGATTTTGGACTGAATGAGATTTGGAAATTTGCTCTTCAAATGTCCAAGTGCTCTACCTGTCATTGAGAGATTGCGAGTTTATTCTCTATTGGTGCCGCTCTGGACTTCTGAGACGTGGGTAAAGGTTTTACTGACTAATGAGTGTAAATCTCTCACTAAAATTACTGAGATGCAAAAAATGCAGCTAGCCTTGGCAGAATTTAACTTTGGAGACGTTTACAAGAAGCATGGAAACCTGAAAGCAAGAACAGAAGCTGTAATAAAAGCAAATTAAAGAGTAGAGACTCTATATACTGAAAAATATGTTATTATAAGTGATTGTGGAGATTTCTGTGTAATTTTCTCAGATGTTTTCTGCTTTTTTTTTCTGACACTGAAAAATCAATAATTGTTTTAACTAGAATAAATGAAAGGGTGGTTGCTGACTTTTACAAAGTACTGTGAATCTATTATATATATTAATCTTGTTACTTATCCTTATTCTGTTGATATTCTAGTATTGTTTACATTGACCTGTCCAGTGCAGCTTATTGTTTAATTATATTTATCTACAGAATGTGCAGTAGGTATAGAAAAGAATTACCCCCTTCAAACTATTCATATGTTGTCGCTTTGCAGCCTGAAATGATGAGACACACAAAACAAACATTTTTAGCTGTATTTACTCAGTGCACCTTATAGCATCCAAGTGAAATAAATGATAGCAATAGTTCAGAAAAAAATAAATAAAAACCCTAATCACTGAGATGGATAAAGTATCAGCTCTTTGTGGAAACAGCTTTTGCTTTAATTACTGCCTTCAGTCTGTTGGGAATCTTCTTTGCCAACTTAGCACATCTAGAATATGCAGTATTTGCCCACTCTTCTTTACTAAACTGTTACTAAAACTGTTCACGCTCAGTCCAATTGGATAGTGGCCGTTGGTGGACTGCAATGCTCAAGTCATTCCACAGATTTTCAACAGAATTTAAGTCTGGGCTCTGACATCACCATTTTCCTCCTTCAAGCCCTGTGTGTTCGGTTTTGCTGTGTGCTGTGGGTCCTGTCATGCTGGAAGGTGAATCCTCTTCCCATTGACAACTTTCTGGCCGAGAGCAGCAGATTTTCCTCAAGAATTTGATGCTAGTTTGCCCAAACCATTTTCCCTCTTATCCTGACATGTTTCCCAGTGCCTGCTGCAGAGAAACACCCTACATTATGCTATTACCTCCATGCTTTACTGCAGGCTTGGTGTTCTTTGCGTAGTGAGTTGAATCGGCTTTCCACCAGATGCACCATTTGGTGTTGAGGCCAAATAGTTTGATTTTGGTCTCATGTGACCATCATACTTGTTTCCAGTTGGCCTGAGAATCTTCTAGGTGCGTTTTGGCAAAGCTCAGTCGACACTTAATGTGACCTTTCTTGACTAGGGACTTTTTTTCTTACAACCCTCCCATACAAGCCACATTTGTGGAGCACTTGTGATGTACCCATTGTAATGTTAGCATTGATTGAACTCTAGTCTTCTGCATGGATGACAAGAGTGTTACCCACTACACTGCAATTACAGTATTTTATACCGGATTATTTTTAATTTTAGTAATTTAATCATTCTTGAAAAAAATGTTCTGTTTGTGTCTATAGAATTCTGTTTCTTCTTACATACTATTTTGTCTCCTGTGTAGGACAACAAGGGTTTCGGAATAGGGGAGCTGGTGTGGGGGAAAATAAAAGGCTTCTGCTGGTGGCCTGGGATGGTGGTGACCTGGAGAGCCACAGGGAAGAGGCAGGCATCCCACGGCATGCGCTGGCTTCAGTGGTTTGGAGATGGCAAGTTTTCCGAGGTGAGTCCGATACCGACCGGGGAAGACATTTAGAGAACCTTTAAGACGTTTAATTATTGCTGACTGTCTTTTTGTCCAGTCAGTAATCTGTGTGTCTCTGATAGGTTTCTGCAGACAAGCTGGATTCCATCACCGCCTTCTCCAAGTTCTTTAACCAGTCCTCCTACACCAAGCTGGCCTCGTACCGCAGAGCCATATTTCAGGCCCTGGAGGTGAGACTGTATGTGTTGTGGAGTGAAAAAGAGTGGAGAATTGTTGGATACAAAAATGAGGATTAAGAAACAAAGGTTGTCTGTATTGTAACCTTAACAGAAGGCTCTTATGTGGAAGTGCACCTGGTCCATGAAGTCCAGAGATCACCGCAGATATTATATGTGTTTTATTTCTCCAGCAGTTTGTGACTCTGTGTGTGTGTGTGTGTGTGTGTGTGTGTGTGTGTGTGTGTGTGTGTGTGTGTGTGTGTGTGCGCGCGCGTTGTGCGTGTGTGTTCAATAGACAGAAAGATAAGAGCCCAGGTAAACACTTATCTGAAAGGTGTGTGGAATTCCCCCCAGCGCTCCTCTAATTATCTACCAGTATCGAATGAGAAATTCTGCCAAACTGTACAAAAGTGGCCAAGTCCAGACATGCTCAGGAACCGTGCCTGCTCTGGCCCTTGTTCTTTCGGTGAAACTCACTGCCTCATATCTTTCTTTTTCGATCTCTCTTTTCACAGTGATGTATGATGCATAATTTGTCTTCATTTAGTCACCCGAGTATTTCAACTGATTCTGCGTGTCCTATAACAAGTCACTCCTTGATACTTTATGTCAGTGTAGTCATTCATCTTTCTCCTGAAGGACCATTAATCCTATCTGTTTTTATTAGGTTAGACTGCAGGCTTGTTACTCAGTTATATACTGAGCCTTACAGAGGGCTCCCAGTTTGATACACTAGAACAGAGTTAACCTAAACCTGTCTAAACTTCAGGTCTAAACTTCAGGTTTTAAATGCTTTTTTTTTTTTTTTAGATATTGTCATTTTCAAAACTATATAAATACAAATGTGATTAAAGAAGAATAGCAACAGGATGAAATTAAATGTTAGATGCTGCTCACTGGTGAGTTGTGCTGTTATTAGAACAGGTCCAGGGTCTACTCATGTGGTACTTGGGGGCACCCTGGTGCCCGCAGGCGCACCATGTTGGTGACCCCTGATCTTATCACACAACCCTGTAAAATGATGTGTGGGCACTTTGGGGTTTAAGTGGTTAAACATTAAGAAGGAACATTTTAATATGTTTAAATTCAACCGATTTGCTGAATAAATAGAATGAAAGAAGGAATTCCGAATGCTGAACAACTGGGAGGTCACATCAATAAAACCACAGTCTACAGATAATCAGTCACTAAAAAGACCTCACCTTTTAGTTGCTGTCAATCTGTCTGAATGACAAAGGAGTCACCAACTGTCAAACATAAAAGCCACAGCTTTCTGAAGCTACTGTATGAGCTTGTGCCTAAGAGACGGCTTTGTTTCCTTGGTTTGTGTTGATGCTTGAGGTGTCAGACGTCATGCTGAGGTTTGTTTGGTGTGCCTATGTAACATAGAAACGAAGTTACTTTTAAAAAAACATTTAACATTTAATGATAATAACCGCTATTGGGGTTTTAAAAATGGTGTCACATGCAAATTAATAATAAAAAACGAAAATGTTTAAATTTCTTGAATTTTAGGTCTTAGAAACAAACAGAAAAAACACAAGATCTTTGAACCCGGGAGAACTTTCAGGATAGTCTCTGCCCAGAAGTTGGTGGAGAAAACCTGCAGAGCGAGGGGGTCCAGAAGGGGGTCCAGAGGGAGGTCCAGAGGGGGGTCCAGAGGGGTGTTCGGTGAGCGGCCGAGTGGCACACTGAGAGAAAGAGCAGCAAACGGGAGAACAAACACCAGTTTTATACTTGCTGCACCATTTATACTTGTAGAAATCAGATTTTTATGAGTACACTCTGTGTTCTTAGGGTTAAGTATCATGTCTAATAGCCTGTAAAAAGTCAGTGTAATCAAAAATTTGCACAGCACTCAGATAGATAGCACTCTGTCTCCCATAGATATTTAAAAAATCTTCAACAATGACAGAAGACTGAAAACAGGTGATTACTTTGGTCCACTGAAAATGGGCTGGTATCAATTATAAATGGCTTTTTTAATCCATAAAATGACTTGCTGCCATAAATCACTAATCAGTGACAGCTAGTAAAGCACAGAGAAATATGGCCAGATTTCAGGCCTGCTTAACTGCAACTTCTAAAAACAAGTAAAAGAACTTTGTAGTACTGCCATAGTACTTTAACCGGAGTGTTCTTTTTTTAATCTAACATGTCCTGTAAGTAGTTATGTGCACTGATCCCTTTCGATAATTATGTGTTTCTCTAACATTTGACACACACACACACACACACCCACCCCCACACCCCCAGAGGATTCTCTTGAAGATCATTTATTTCCCACCATTTATGGACAGAAAGTTATGAGTCGTGTCACGTGTGCCACACAGGCTGCTTTTGCAGTTCTGCAGAACTAGACATGTCAGTCCTGGCAGGCCTGGGTATGATTACGGTTGGCGGCCACTAGAGGCCGTCCTTTGCTATGTTTTGTTTTGTTGTGTGGTGTTTGGGACTTTTATTGTGAATGCCTGAGCACACGGCCTTGTTTGTGTTAATTATGTGTTTCACCTGACCGTGTGCTCAGAGGAAATGAGTTTTCCTGGCGTTTTGTGTTCCTTCATTCTCCTTTGGGTGTTATAGAAAGCCTGTATCCTGTTTCAGGTCCTCGAACCTGTTTTTGTTTTGGCTGATGAATAAAGAGTTATTGGAAATGGAAGTCTGCCTTCGCGCCTGCCCTCACTGGGGAGATAGGGGGAACAGTGATGCATCTTATCCTATCAAAATACGTTAAGTCATCTTCAAGTAACCGCATTCCTTTGAATTTGCGACACCAGACATCTCAATTCAACCTTTATCGCCATGCAGAAACCAGTGAATTTCGTTCATTTTGTTGATGGCACATACTCCCCCTAAAACAAGTTGTGTACTTGCTCCTAGAAGGCTGAAGTGTAAATGGGACAAATTGCCTTACGGCAGCAGCGGCAGGAAAGTAACTCTGGTTCCTTTAAAAAAGGAGATATTTTTGTTTTTAAGGAATCCTGCTCCTGTGTTGTGCAGGGAAAGACTGGTTGAATGTTAAAATAATGGGTGTCAGGGACTTTACTGCATAGTGAATGTTGTTTTGGATCCACCGTTCAGAATGTAGACAGCTCTAAATAGGAATCATGCTCCAAAGAACAGCTTTATTGGATGTAATTACTCTGAGAATGGCTAAGGGGTGCCAAAACATGCTGTGTTCGGGTGGTTTGGCACAGAGTGAGCATTGTTCCACTGAACATATAGTAGTTCCCTCTTTTTTTTTTTCCTCATCGGCAAATAAAGCAACTCGTGGTCTATTTTACTGCAAACCAAGCCAGGAGTGGAAAATATTTAATGTAATTAAAGTAGTTACCTGAGATTTGTGCTTTACCCTGATTATTATTATTAATTTGGGAAAACAAACTTTTTACTCTGTTCATTTTCATTTAGGCAATAGAAGTGAAAGGTAAATGTCATGAAAAGGAATGAGATTTTTCTCCTGTCAGTCAAGTTCTCGTACACATTTTTGTATTTACATTGTACACTCAAACTCATATTATGGCAGAATGAAGCTGACCACAGTTATGCCTGTTTTTGTCTTTTTCTGCAAACACTAGAAACATCGGTTAGGAACCACATCACAACATTTTGCAGTTTGACATTTTTCTCTTTTATATACTATAGTATGCATAGATGACTCTCCCCTATCTCTCTCCCTCCCTCCCTCTGTCCCTCTGTCTCTCTCTCTCATTGGCTGTTTCTGTAGATGGCCAGTATACGCGCAGAGAAGACTTTCCCTCCCTGTGAATCAGATCATTCGGAGGACCAGGTGAAGCCTATGCTGGACTGGGCTCACGGGGGCTTCCTGCCAAAGGGAAAAGAGGGCCTGAAACCCAGAGAGAACTCAGGTGAGTATGAGCCCTATAAAGCCACCAATCACAGTAGAAGTCAACCCTTAGAAGTCAACAGCTTGTTGTCATTACGCTATACATTCAGTGTACATTTCATAATTATTTATGTGTAGTTACATCATTAATCACACAGTTCTATAATGAATGACATTTTCTTCCTGCCTTCACAGTCTGCACCTCTGATGATTTTATTTGGTTTGTGTCAATGACAACAAATGAGAAAAATGTAAAAGACCTTTTTCATTCCCACAAAACAAGACAGTAAATATCATCTACTCACAAACAAGTGTTTTATGGATTAAATGTTTAGAATCTTTACTTTCAGAATTCACCTCAGCATAAGAGGCTTCAAAATGTACATTTACACGTTTTCTTTTTTCACTTTTTCATACTGATGTGGTTAAGTAGGCAAAAAAATATTTGGAGTCGATTTTTTGCTTCTTTAGTTTAGAATTGGAGCTGTGAAGCTAACATTGTTAAGAAACACTAGAAGTCAAGAATCACCCAAATCTTTTGTGGGTTTGGCTCATTGGTGTAGGAGTATGATTTTCGCTTTGTGTGCAAAAGGTCCTGGGTTCAAATCCCAGGTGAGCCCTAGCTTTGTCATGCAGATCAAAATATGACAGAATAAACATGCGTCCTTACCAGTTATAATTTAAATGTTTCTGAGCGTTAGTGGTATAGTGGTGAGCATAGCTGCCTTCCAAGCAATTGACCTGGGTTCGATTCCCAGCCAACGCATGGTCATTTGGTTTTGGGGTAGCTAGTGGTTATGGAGTTGCTCCTGCGATCAGAAGATTGTGGGTTCGAATTCCCAGACAGCTGTGGCACCACTGAGGTTCCCTTGAGTAAGGTACCGTCCCCACACACTGCTCCCCGGGCGCTGCGTCGCTGGCTGCCTGCTGCTTCACTTGGTGAATGGGTTAAATACAGAGAAAGAATTTCACACTGTTCACACTGTGTGCTGTGCTGTGTTCACACATGACTATAAGAGGCCACTTTATCTTTTCCGTGAATTTTTCTGTTGGCCTTTTTCATGAATACATCTGTAAAACAGCTCATGCCACATTCAGGTTGTCGTGACTTTTGATATCTAGTGTTTAATAGCATCATTAGCCTTGTAGCTGCAGTTCAAAACATGGGAAGCAAAATACGCTCCAACCAACGACTAAAATCTAGGTTCATTGGAAAATTGTGTAAACTTTTTCACCGAACAGTTCCTTTAACCAGAGGGTGTAGAGGTCAGACACACACACACACACGCATTGGAGCCGCTCTTTTGCTCTACCAGCTGCGCAAATTGCGACTAGCATGGATGAGAAAAGGCAAACAGCAGAAAACCCCTGTGTTTGTTTAGTGCGCGTTTAGCACACATGATTCACCGCTAAAGTATGGGATTACACTCATTCAGAGTCTGCTGGCTTATATCCTCATTCACTTTTAAGTTCTTGGTAGTTAAACAGATTGTATTTTGGTTGGGGAGTCATTTTCTCGTACTTCACACGCTCACACGGCTTTGGTTTCAAACCGAGGTGCTATCACTGTGAGAGAAAGCCAACACTTTCTGACCTTGGGCAGGAAGACAAATCAGCAAACTAGTGGAGACAAGTAAGAAGACTGTGATGCAACTATCCCCTGCCCTAAAACGCACACTTTCATTTATGTTGATATACGGTTGCCTGATGCTTGATTTGAGCTCTTTTCTTCTGAGATGTGGCCTGATTGAGTGAGATTAGATAGTGTTGAGATTGGCTGTTGGTGTTCATGATAAGTGCCTCGAGGGGTCCTTGTCCTCAGACGGTTTGGGTGGTGCTGGCAAAGTTAAACTGTGAAGAGGCGTTGGGCCGGTGCATTGAAAAATAGTGACAAGATGACAGTGTTTAAAAAATAAGACTACTGTGCAATTCTAATTAAGCCACTAAAGCTCATAATTCTACATTTCCTTCCTCAGAATCTAAATACAAATGCCCCTTAACTGGGAATTCCTACTTAGCAGTTCCGCATATGACATTATATCAATATTCTTCCTCTTACCAAGAGAATCAAGCTACAGTACAGTATCTCAAACTCTCTCTCTCTGTCTTTCTCTTTTTCTCTCTCTCCCTCTCTCTCTCTCTCTCTCCCTCTCTCTTTCTCTCTCGATCACACTGTCTCTCTCTCTCTTTCTCTCTTTCACTCTCTCTCTCTGGGTTTGTAGAATAGCCCTCTGTCTACCCCAGATACTCCAGTATGGGTGATATAGAGGAATTGGCAGTTAGCATTCTCTTTCAAGTGTGTTGAGCCTTCCAGTAATGCTAGCCCCCAGATTGGCAGCAGTGTCGCCGCCCCCTGGATCTCCATTCACTACTTCCCTCTCTTCTCCTTTTCTTTTTTTATAAATCACTTCATTAATTTTTCATTTATGCTACATGCTAATATGATTTTGATATAAGTTCTGATCAGTTATTAAGGGGTCCTCATCAAAAAATATCATTGGTTTGTTTTGTTACTAACTAACTCAACACCTTAGCACTCAACATGTGTTTTGATGGGCTAAAGGTGGAAAGCTTTAATGTAAGCCTTAGCATTACTCGTTCAAATCACGATGTTTGTAGATGAGCCCGGCATTCAAGGTTACAACAAGAAACTCTGAAGATTACATACTGACTTTTCCTGCCGCAATTACAGTAGAGCACAGCAATGCTTCACTGGGCCAAATGCCCACTAATTTGAGTCTGACGCCCTTGAGTCAAATGCAGATTAATCATCGAGAGTAAGGAGCAAATAGGGCACCACTGGTGTGGAGCTTAAACACTGAAAAGAGTAGCAGATACATAGACACTGAATGGAATGGGTGAAAAGTAAAATAGATATGTTACAGTCCAACGTCTGCTACACTGATTTTTAGCCCTGGCTGGAACAGAACCTCTTTTTCTCTATTTACCTCACACTTCATCAGTAGCGTCCAGCTTCGTGTACTGCATTTCAAGCACTAGAGAGGCTAATCAGGATCCATGTGTGTTTTCTCTCGTGTACGCATTGTAATGAAATTGTATGTGTGTTTGTCTTTTGCAGCTGAGTGCTGTTTGTTCCCGGCAGCTCCAGAGAGCGGGACACTGCGGGCCCAGCTGCTGGAGTCCAACCCACCAGAGCTCGCGCCGTCCGCCAAGAGGGCCCGCCTCAGCCTCTGCAAGGCCAAGACTGCCAGCGAGGACATTTACAGCAGAGGTCAGATTTTTAGAGTTCACACAGAGTGAAGACTAGGCATATTGGGTGTTTCTCAATATGCTTTCTTCTAGGTACTTGTGTTCTCTTGGACTTCAAAGTTTCAGTTAAATGTTCACATCTAGCCAAATACATACCAAATGCCGTGAAGTGTCCAAGAATAACTATTTTTTATGTAAATGCAGGCAATGTAGTGTATGTGTTTTAGTGTATGTTATTTTATGGTAAATATCAGTTACTATGAAGATAAAGGTGAAAATGCAGGGTCTCGAGCCTTGAATCGAGACTCCCGAGCCGAACTAACCTGTGATGTCGGCAAGAACACGTTCCCAACGCATAAGCGCAGTGCGTCCTCTCGCCCTCGGGACTGAACTTGCCAGAACTGAACTCCCAAGAATGGGAGTCTGTATTTTCACGTGCTCCATACTGAGAAACGCTAATAGACTAATATGCAACCCATAGAACCAGGTAAGCGTAGTAGCCCTATTTGTAATGGCCATTTTTACATATATTAACCCTGTGCAACTTCACAGGTTTCGCATGATTATTAGGATGTTACAACGATTTACTCTTAAAAAAAAAAAAAAAGAAATATAGATGATTCTGAAAAAAAGAATTGCTTAGTATCAAGAATGAACAATGTCCAGAATGTCCATTAATGACCTGAAAACCTGAAATGACTGTAAACAGAGAATGATAATATATGTTTAATCATAAAAATTCTGAAGTTCTGAAAATAATCTTTTATGATTAAACATATATTAGAAATCTAACAATAATTTTGGTGTCTGCATTCTCTAAATTGTTCATGTTGAGTAAATTATTGTATTTCAAAAATGAGATTATTTTAAAACATTAAAAAACTGCAGCATTCGGAGTAGAAACACGGTCACTGAGGTAGATCCATCAAGGGTACATCTTCGGTACTCTTAGTTAGGGAGCGTAATTGTACCACATTCCACTGTAGTTCTGTTAGTAAGCTGCACTGACTCTTTTTATTTTATTTTTCTATTTAAAAGTTAAGCTATGAAATGGTACAGAAATGCATCTGGAAAAGTGAATGTACTGTACCTCACTTCTCATAAAGAATGGACCTTAAGGAAGATGATGCATCTATGAGAGTACATTTACATTGTACCTTTGGGAATTAAAATGTACCCGGATGGTATATTTCTTCCTTTGGTCAGTTCTATATGGTTCTTAACCTGGTGTTCATTTCCTCTATTTCAGAACAAATGGTTCATGAAGTCTCAAAGAATCACAGAAGTATAGAAGGTATGACATCACCAGAAGACACGTGTTAATCACCGCGTCTTGCATGCGTGGTTCTAATGGTCTCTCTCGCTCTCTCTCAGAGTTCTGCCTCTCTTGTGGGAAGACAAGAGCAGCAACCTTCCACCCGCTGTTTGAAGGTGGTCTTTGTCAAGCTTGCAAGGTAAGAGCTTCACGACATCAAGTCGGTTTTTGATTCCCTTAGAGTTTGTGCAATCATGCAAGCAAAAACAAGAGCTAACAACAAAACTGCAACTAGCAGACATGCAAAAGTCAAGCACGCAATCATTTTACATCGTTATGGATGCTTGTTTTGTTTTATTAAAGTGGATCATGTCACTGAAGATCTGAGCAGTGAGAAAGTATGAATAGCCTGGAGCTCCTTTCTCATCCAGTTTATGGCTGGGTGTAATTCATATGCACCGGCTTGTCACTTTAAAACTCGTATTTTTGCTTTAATAAATCCTTGCCTGGGAATATATATTTAACTAGGTGTGTGTGTTTGTGTGTTAGGACATATATCTAGAGATCTCCTACATGTATGATGATGACGGTTACCAGTCATATTGCACGGTGTGTTGTGGAGGACGAGAGGTGCTGCTGTGTGGGAACGTCAACTGCTGCAGGTTAAATACTACACACACACGCACACACACACATGCACAAACAAACACTTGCCACTCATTCATTGTTTTCTCCTCGTGTGGTTGTACTGCCTCATGCATTCCTTTCTGTGTGTGCTCCCTCATTAACTTTGATTTCCAGCTCATGACATATTACACTACCCTACACCAAAAGAAAAAAAACGCTCGACTGTGAACCCGATTACCAAAAAAAATTGCGGGTTCAACCCCCCAATTTCTACCATTGTGTCCTTGAGCAAGACACTTAACCCTCAGTGTCTCTGGGGGGACTGTCCCTGTAACTACTGATTGTAAGTCGCTATGAATAAGAGCATCAGCCAAATGCCCCCTTTATCCTTTACATTTCTGCAATAATCCAATGAAAGTAGTTTTGCTTTCATTGGATTTGGACATATGAGCAGGACTCTTAGGTGAATACACTTAGATTATTAGTCATTGATTTTGTGAAAGTGTACATCTCATATCAGTAAGGGACCACCCATTGAACTGGCTGTTGCAGTTCAGTTTAGACTTTCCTGCTTTCGCTTGTCTGTGCACCTTCATTGATTTTAGTTCAGTGGCAAATTCATCTCCCTCATATTCTCCATTTTGGCTGCGAGAAGGACTTTTGATTGCTTTTTGATCATGCTGTAATGTTGTAACAGTGGGAATTAAAGCTCTGAGCTTTTCAGAGTGTACTTCAGTCAAGTTTGGTTTGCTTTTGTAATTTGCTATTGAAGTGCATATAAACAACAAGAAAAAACATGAGATTCAAGTTAACATACAGTAACTTGCATTACATTACTTTTTGTCTATCGTAATATTGTGATCATATAGTGGAAAAAGTGGAAATTATTAACGTTTTCCTGTTACTTTAAGTAATATGCCCTGAATCCATTAAAATGATAGTGTCATAATAAAGTTAAAACTAACTTCTGATTTAAGGCTCCCAAGCAGTGCAAAGTGGGCATCTGTTCGCTGGCATAACAGAGTTGGCGGTTAGCGTTCTTCTCCAAGCGTGTTACATTGTCCAATGTCGTTGCGTTAGTGCCAGTTCAAAAAGATGCAGTGCTGCATCATGTGAGGTCATGCCTTCACTCTTTCAGTGTTGGCGGTATCATGTGAAGAGTGAGTCTCTACTCGCTGTTAGGATTGGAGATAAGTAAGAAACTTGGAGAAAATATATCTCATTTATAACTCAATAGAAATACAAAGTGAAGTCAGCTAAACTCCATGCCATGGCAAGGCTTTTCTGTTTTTATTTTCAAGTTTCTCCCTGGGATACAGTACATCGCTAAAACTCTCTCCCTCCCTCTCTCTCTCCCTCTCTCTCTCCCTTTCCCTCTCTATTTCTCTCTCTCTCCCTCTCTCTGTCTCTCTCCCTCCCTCTCTCTCTCCCTCTCTCTCTCCCTCTGACCCTCTCTCTGTCTGTCTGTTTCTCTCTCTCTCTCGCTCTCTCCCTCCCTCTCTCTCCCTTTCCCTCTCTATTTCTCTCTCTCTCCCTCTCTCTGTCTCTCTCCGTCCCTCTCTCTCTGACCCTCTCTCTCTCTCTCTCCTTCTCTCTCTCTCTCTCCCTCTCTCTCTGTCTATCTAAAGGTGTTTCTGTGTGGACTGTTTGGACCTGCTGGTGGGCCCTGGAGCGTCGAACAGTGCACGAGATTTGGACCCGTGGCTATGTTACATGTGCCAGCCGCTGCAGCAGTATGGAGTACTGAAGAAACGGCATGACTGGAGCCTCAAACTGCAGGAGTTCTTTGTCAACGACAACGGACAGGAGTTTGTGAGTGTCACTGGTTAGGATAAGTTCACCGGGTCCCACCCAATTCCGGTCCTGGTGTTTCTATGGGTAGGATTCCAGAGGGAATCCTCCAGGACCAGGACTATGATACACTGAAACGAGACCTCCATTCTGTTATGCCTGTTATGTAAACTTATTGATTATTGGTTTTGTTCTCTTTGTAGGAAAGCCCAAAAATTTACCCAGCAGTTCCAGCTGAGCAAAGACGTCCCATTAGAGTTCTCTCACTGTTTGATGGCATTGCCACAGGTGAGTGTTTGTGTATTGGAAAACACCTATCTACCTACAATTTTACCTATCTGTCTGTCTGTCTGTTGTCTGTCTTTTCATCCATCCATCTAATTAAATGGCGAATGTGTTGCAGGTTATCTGGTGCTGAAGGATTTGGGCTTTAAGGTGGACGTGTACATCGCTTCAGAAGTGTGCGAGGACTCCATATCCGTAGGGGTTGTCCGACATGAAGGAAAAATTAAATATGTGCATGATGTTCGGAATATCACCCGGAAAAATGTGAGTGGAGAAGTTTTGATTCCTGTGGTGATGTTCTTTATGACCTGGGAGCAGTCTGAGTCTTTCTGAAAGGGAATTCTCCTCCACTTAACTGTCGAAGCATCTGAACTCTTTCTGTCTGCCGTTAACACACACACGCACACACACACACACACACACACACACACACACACACACACACACACACACACACACAAGGTTGTCACAGTATCAGAATTTTGATTTCCGTATTGATACCAAGTGTGGTTTCACAATGCTTAACACCAAATGATAGAATGAAAAGAAATCACTGTCTGAGCATCATTAGTGTTTTCTTAATTTTTCATCTTTATCTGTACGAACTCTTCAAATGCAGGTGAAATACAATGTCTACCTGGTGCTAGTTCCCCACAAAGAGATACTGCAACTCTAACACATATATAAACACTGATATATACAATATGCAGTGGTATGCGAACATTTGGACATCCTATTTCAAGTCACGTTTTGTTGTTTTCCTAAGTAAGTACACAGATTCTACAGTGAACACAGTTTAATATATTGTAGCAACATAAGTACGTATTGCTCAGGCCACATTTTTAATTATGTTACATTCAGCATATAAACGGCAACATATTTTCACCTAGAAAACCAAAAAACATGTGATCTTACAATAATTTGGTTCAAACTGTTGCATATGACTAAATTATATATATGGTATATTGTCCATGTCTTGCTGCCCCTCTGTCTCTCGCTCTCTCTCTGTCTCTCTCCCTCTCCCTCTCTCTGTCTCTCTCTCTGTCTCTCTCTCTCTCTCTGTCTCTCTCCCTCTCTCTGTCTCTCTCTCTGTCTCTCTCTCTCTCTCTGTCTCTCTCTCTGTCTCTCTCTCTCTCTCTGTCTCTCTC
>JBBJLS010031917.1:0-14440 GCA_037577275.1 Bryconaethiops microstoma
TCTGTCATAGTTGAGGTTTACCTATGATGAAAATTACAGGCCTCTCATCTTTTTAAGTGGGAGAACTTGCACAATTGATGGCTGACTAAATACTTTTTTGCCCCAATGTATATTCACACCATGGTCCGAAAGCCATACTGTGATATAATGGAACATGATTAACCTGACATTGATAACTAGCTCTACCTGAAACACCTAGATAATGGTAACCATTGGATATTGAAATTTCTGCTACTTTATCATGCACCATTTCTTCAAGTTCTGTAATCTTCCAGTTGGGTCTCATATGAGATGTCAGAATTTGTCTGAAGAGATCAGTGATATGATTCCGGGCACTGGAGATGTTGCAATATACTTTAACTTTGCTTTAATTCCAGGTGGTGGAAAACGGAACCCCCGAACAGACGCAGGGCTTTTCCTTTGGAAAGGCCACAGTTCGTCTCGGAATACGCTCGTGCAAATCAGATGTGCAGGAGTTTAGACCTTCAGGAGGAAAATCCTCTGGTTTTTTGAGGGATTTAAGGAAGTAGAATTTCTATGACTTCTGTTCTCCAATAAAGGCTCATAAATAGTTACAGGAGCAAATGACAGTGTGAAACTAATGGAAGTTTAATTTGGAGAGTGTATGGAACCGTCCAAGGATTCAAGACTATCAGAAGGCGACAGTGTTTGCAGTAGTTCAGGACTCCAGGTTCCGTGCTGTCTTGCGTCTTCGTGCCCTGTCCATGAGATTTAACCATTTCCACAAGAGGTTTGGTCATGTACTCCAGATTCGTCATTTTGAGTCTGTAATTTGAATACAACTGTTTGCGCTATATCGTTTCCGTTATGTCGTCAACCCTCACACATACCAGACTTTCATATCAAAGTAAGCTCTGTGCAATACATCTATGCAATATACAAATTGTGAAAAAATTAGGACACCCCATTAAATACAGTTCTTTAAGAAATGTTCACGTATCAATGTCTAATCTTGTTTATCTTTGGAAAGGAAAGTGATTTATATGCAGGTAAACAAAAATTACCCTGGTCTTACTCATTAAACAAAAGAAACAATAACACGTATTCTAACTGATTAAAAAGTCAGACCACCTAATAGCTAATGTCCCCCCTTTGGCTGAAATAACTGCAGTGAGACGCTTTTTGTAGCCTCTACCAGTCTCTGACATCGGTCTGAGGAACGTTCCCTCACTCCTCAATGCAGAACTCTCTCAGCTGTGAGATGTTTAGGGGGTTTCTTGCATGTACATCCCGTATCAAGTGACCCCACAGTAAGATCTGGACTTTGACTCCATGACTCTCCATTTCTATGTTTCTAGGCATTTCTTGGTGGATTCACTGGTATGTTTTGGGTCACCTTCATGTTGCAGGGTCCAGTCCTGCTTCAGCTTTGATTTTCATACAGATGGTCTCACATGTTCCTCAAGCACCATCTGATACACGGCAGAATTCATGGTGGATTCTATGATGGTGTGCTGTTAGGTCCTGCTGCAGCACAGCATCCCCAAACCATGATACATCCACCACCATGCTTCACAGCTGGTATAAGGTTATTTTCCTAGAATGCTGTATTTGGTTTATGCCAGACATGTCCTCTATTCTGGTGTCCAAATAATTCAATTTTTGACTCATCAGTCCAAAGAACATTATTCCAAAAGTCCTGGTCTTTGTCTACGCTCTCTCTGGCAAACTTCAGTCTGGCCTTCATGTTTCTCTTAGAGAGAAAATTGTTTCCTCCCATGCAAGTTAAACCTGTCCAGTCTCTTTCTGATTCTAGAGGCACTTTCACAGAAACAGTAGTGAGAGCCTCCTGTTAGTTTAGTGTAACGTTTTAGGGGGTTCTGAGACTTCTGTTTGCTCACGGAGTGAACTTGCTTGGACGGTCAGACCTGGGCATGTTGGCAAACCAACACACCAAATCAACTCACCAAATCATCATCCCCTTCCAGACCAACTCACCGAATCATCCTCCTCCTCCAAACCAACTCACCAAATCATCATCCCCTTCCAGACCAACTCACCGAATCATCATCCTCCTCCAGACCAACTCACCAAATCATCATCCCCTTCCAGACCAACTCACCGAATCATCCCCTCCCAGACCAACACGCCAGATCATCCCCTTTCCAAACCAACTCACCAGAGTATCACCATCCAAACCAACTCACCAGATCATCCCCCTTCTAAACCAACTCACCTGAGACACACACCTGGCTGCATCCGTGAACACGTGATAGTCAATGTCGGTGTATTTGACGACCATGGTCTGGTCTTGATAAATCCCATATCCCACCAAAAAAAATCGAATAACAAGCGCGAGGCTGTGGAGAACCCAGAAGTCCAGGAGTCTGCTCAGGAGTCCAGGAGCAGTGAGAGCCATGCTGCCAGATCAGGATTAAAAAATAATACTAAAAAAACGTCTGAGAATTTGACATCTCTCAGAACATCACTGACGACCTGCAGGAGCAGAGAACCTGTCTGCTAGATGTTTCTGCAGCATTTCTGCATCTCTGGATTTCAGGACATTTAGGGCTATTATTTTAAAACTAAACCAGAAACTCTCCTCTCTGCCATGTCTGTGCAGGTCCTGCAGCCAGGCGCTTCAAAATAAAAGTCTCAGGAGAATCAATAGAATAGAATAGTTTATTGCTATGTGTAGTCACACATACAATTTCGTTTTGATGGTTGGTGCAAACATACAAAATAAAACAATACATAATTTTTTAAAAACAACATAAAATAAAAGATACAATTGAAAAATAGACATTCTTAAAATGTGATGTACTGTGCAGTGTGTATAAATAAATAAATGGCTGCATGAAAATGCCAGAAGAGAGAATAGAGAATATGAGCAATGAATAACTAACTATGCAACGTGTGCTGGGAATGTAACAGAACACGTATGAACTGGACATATATATAATAGTGCAAATTCTGAGTGGTGATAAGAGTCAGTGGGGGTCTTTTTGGCCTGGGGATGAAAAATGATTCAACTTTTCAATAAAATCTGTTTGAATCATAATTCAGAAAATCAGAAAAGTCAGGAAAATCTGTTAAGAAAAAGTACAAGTTCTGACAAACACTTAAATATTTCCATTGACTGTTACAATGAAGCTGATTTCCCAGAATCTGGATTACCTGCACAGCACTGTTCAAAATGAGTTTAAAACTTTCCACCATGTCATTTTATCAAGGCTCTAAGTTGTAACTCACTGGTGAGTTTAAGAAAGACTTTTCTATAAAAAAAAGTTTTTTCCTACAGTTACAGTATGGAATATTTTCTCAGTGATTTCAAAGTGATCATCTCACACAGGAGGCTTTATTTCAGACCTTGTTCTTCTGTTGTTTCAAAACATCCAGGTTAATATGAGTGTAAATCATTTTATTGAAAGTAGGGAGTAACTTCCTTCGCTCCTGTGTCACTGATAGCAGCTTCGAGACCTTCATGTGTTCTCTGTGCAAGTTCTGCTTGTTCTTCTCCCAGGGCTTCTGTTTCCCAGAGCAGAATCTGAAACATCTACATCTGCAGCAGCTGCACACAGACACACTCCAGTTTCTTAAAGGTTACAGCTTCATGCCACATTTGCACCAGAGTGTAGTCCAGACAGTTGAGTGGATCGTGGTTTCCTCTGATTTCCACAGTGCCACTGCGGATTAGAATAGGTTTTGTTTAATTACACATTCTAGCATTTATCACACAGCGTACATACTTGTCCTACATTGTTGAATGTCCTGGTATAGCAGTAATGTATAGGTAGATCCCCAAGTGGCATTATTAGAACATTGATAATGTCACTAAATATGACAGTTAGAGGTGATCGAGCGCAGTGTGGTGCCGGACCGTGTTCAGTGTGGTGATGGTTGTTCTCTGAAGTTCGGACCTTAGGACCCAGCTGGGCTGCAGAAGGGGGAGGACCCTGCGGGTGATTGACAGTTCTTTTTTCCAGCAGCAGGGGGAGCGAGTTGGACGGAGGGGAGCTCCAGAACCGGATCACACTTTAATAATAAACCAGTTGCTCGGCTGGGTTTGACGGATATTCTGGTTTGATGTCGAGCTGAAGGACCGAGGGATGGTTCTGTAGGTCTCTCTGGGGTCCTGGTGGAGAAGAGAACATGCAGCTGCCCGAGAGAGAGCAGGAGAACCTCCACGGACCTCCTGCTGGACCTCTGGGGGCTGCTGGGGAGCCGGGGTTCCCCTGTTTGACTAAAGAGGCCGTGTATGAGTGGTTCGGCCTGCGCCTGAACCCGTCCCGGCGCCTGGAGTTTGTGTTCGGACTGCTCCACATGTGCCAGCCCCTGGAGCTGCGCTTCCTGGGCTCCTGCCTCGAGGACCTGGCCAGGAAGGACTTCCACGTTCTGAGGGACTTCGAGTTAAGAGCTAACTCTCCGATCGATCTGGGTCATCTGACGGATGTCTCGGACCCGGTGACCCGGTCCAAACTGCTGGTGTGCCTGTCCCTGCTGGGTTCGGAGAACAGGGAGTGTGCTGGAGTTCTGTTTCGGATCCTGGGCCATGTGGATTCGGCCCTGCTGCTGTCCTGCCCGGACCCTCTGGTCCACTCTCAGTCCGGGGGTTCGGGCGGAGAGGGCCGCGGGTTCGGGCCGTTTGTGGAGTCCCGGGCTGCGCTCCTGGAGCAGCTGGCGGTTCTGTACACCATGGCGTCCCTGCACCCGGCCTTCCTCTTCCACCAGAGAGACCGGCTCCGGACCCAGCTCGAAACTCTGCAGCAGAACCTCCTCCAGATCCAGAACAGCCCGGCAGAACCAGCAGAACCACCCGACACACCTGCACTGGTCAGAGAGAGCGTGAGTGTGTGTGTTTGTTTATTTGATTACGGAGAAGAGTCTGGTGAAGTTCTGTTCTAATTACTTTGTTTTGATGAGCCTCTGCTCTGATGAGGTTCTGCATTCATGAGGCCCTTTTCTGTCGAGGCTCTGTTCTCATGAGGTTCTGCATTGATGAGGCTCTGTTCTGTTACTATGAGTATCCGTTCTAGCCCCTCAACTCTTCTGGTCACTGCTAGATAGCTTACTAGTGCTAGCTTAAATGAAGCCTCCTGTTTATAAGCTGATTCCTTATTTCTGTTTATCTCAGGATTCGTTTCAGTCCCTTTATTAACGAGCCTATTAAATATGCATTAAACTCTATTGTATATATTTATTTAAGCTCTTTTTCACAACCCAAGATTTTAGCTAACATTAGCGAGCTAGCCCAGTAGCATTAGCTTGCTAGTCGGCTAATTCATGTTAGCCACAATATTCACAATTTTATAAGAAAACGTACACTCCTAATTATTAAACAGACACATTACCACGCAAGACACGGAGGACCTGTGTGTGTTTGGTGGATAAACAGACTAAATACCAGTCAAAAGAAATTTAAAGGCTGTAAAAGTGGAAAAACTCCTGTTGGCAGGAGCTCAGTCCAGTTAGCCACTTAGCCTCTGGTTGGGTAAACTTTGGGAATTCACCTTTTCACACAGATTTAGAAACATACTAATGTTCTAGATAACTGTGCATTTAACAGTTCTCTTGGGTATGCTATGTTCTTTACAAACGACCAAGCCGCACTAAACCAAACAATACTGTAGATATATTCTGTGATTTATAGGGTCCTGGTTCTTTTACCGTCGATTAAACAATGAAATTGTATTGACATCTGTTTTATTTGTTTAATAGTCTTCATAATAGATACACAGCAGGGCTTCAGAAAGAGGTTATTCTGAGAGGAGAGTCTGACGAGGAGTTCAGAACTTTCCAGATTCGGGATTAGATACTGAAACGAGGTTTGTTTTGGACTCGCCATTTAGAAAGTGGTGTACAGTCGGTTCTTACTCCTTCTGAAAACAAATAATCTGAAGGATATTTGGTCAAATAAGAAGTACTGTACAGTATTAATTTGGACCCAGGTCCTGGGGCTATTTAGTCTGATTGCATCTACAATTACACTAATGTTGTTCCTAAACTATTTATTATTCTTTTTATAGCCAAAAGGTCATGCTGAATTTTGGAACCATTCCAACATCAAAACATCCTTTAATATCGTGTGCAGTGCACTTGTATAAAACATTGTGATCTGTTGATCTGACTCTTTTTTTGCCCATTAAGTTAAAGTTTGTGTCTCGAAACACTGGTTTTATTGCAACCATGCCATCACACTTCACATTTTCTCAGGAAAATGCATCTAGTTTGCTTAACTGTCACTTGAAATGTACACTAATATTACTAATATTTCTTCTCTTTTGCTGATCTAGAGCAAGCCACCGAAGCCTGAGTGCCTCGTCGCAAACTTCGAGGTCTGTGTGAATGAGAGAACACAATCTCACGATCTGACACCGGCTCATCACAGAGGAAGAGCTGAGAGAGATGGTAAAGCTCACGGTGGGTGTTGTGTCTGCATCATGAGTTACTGACTGAGTATTCCTGTGAAAGTGCAAGAGACCGGTAACCTGTTGTGTTGCAAGGTATTGAAAAGCTATGCTGAAGTGCTAATGTCAGTATTGTTTTTCATTCAGTGGCTACAAATTAGAATATTTAGCAGTTGAGGTCATTCATATTCTGCACAGTGTCTTTATTTCTTGGGAGCTTTGTTATTATGATTGTCAGGTTTATTTCTGGTTACTGTCTAGACAGATAATTTTACAATCTAAGGGGGGGGGGGATCAGTTTTTAGGCACCACTGCTAGTTTAAGTAGTGAATATTAAACCATATAATTGGTATGAAAATAGTAAAATAGTAATGAGAATAAAATGAGCAAAAGTTAATCCATCATTGTTTACTTTTATGTTGTCGTAGTTACTATGCTGAGACTGTGAGACTTTCTATATGGTCTGATATCTTAAAATGTTGTAAATGGATTGTTTGGTTTCTTTGCTTAGACTCTATTCTTCACTTTCTGTATTTTTTATTTTTTACATTAATACAACATTGTATTTATCAAGCAGTAGTGTTGTCAGGCTAAAAGGCTGATGGGACCTTTTGCCATCGTTTTGTGTGAATGTCTTTGATTTGTCAAGAGTCAGTTTTTACTTCTGTAGAAAAAGAGAAATTACCAGATGCTGTCATTTTTGAATGGGAAGCTGTTAACTGACAGATTATAGAAACACTATTTTTCTCTACTGATTTTTTGACAGTTCATTATTATTTAGTCAAAGCTATTCAGAAATCTTTAGAATTTGATCATCCAGAGAAGGGACTGGGGGTTCAGAGGGAAGAATTTGTCGTAACACATTGACGGTGTAGTTATGTAGGTTTTTTATGCTGTCAACTCCAGTGTTTAAAAGTTGTTTGAAGCTTCATAAGAATAACTTCAGTAAGACCTGTCTGTCTCTTCTTAAGACCTGTTTGTAAGAGTGTTATTATCTATTTTTTTCTGTTTTAAATGTTTGATCATGAAAGTTCTTTTGTAAGGATGAGGAAATGCTTTGCTGTATTTGGTTTTTATCAGTATAGCAGTTTTGGTAGACTAAGTTATGAATAACTAAGAAAAAAACTTGACAGTGGTTAAAACATCCCTAATACCACAAATGTAACGACAGTTATTTTGTGTTGTAAACACTGTGACTGCTACTCTTAATCAGTGTCATTCTAGAGGATTCAGAGGTTTCTTGAGTCACATCATTACAGTCCATTACAGGCTCTCAAATCATTCCATCCTGTGTTTGTCTTTTCAGCCGTCCACATTGAGAAGATTGTGTTGAAAGGCATCTCTTGGGGCAAGACGGGTCGTGAATACAATTTTGAGGTGTGTACAAAGTTATATATGCATACACACAGTTAAGGTAAGGTAATATTAGGTATCTTTAACGGAATAGAAAGTTTAATATTGCTTCATTTCCATGATACCTCTAAGTTATTAGAAAGTTCATTTTCAAATTAGGAGGCTGTTGGATTAAATCTGTCTCTGTTTGCTATTTAAGTTTAAATGTAAATGCTAAGAAAATATTAAATAATTGTGTACCTGGAATAGTCTTTTGTTGAATATTGTTTATGGGACCGAATAATTTGGTCCTTCATTGGAAATTTAAGTACATTACTGTATCTACACCCATTCACATCCTTGAACCGTTATACACCTTCATGCTATTCTGAATCGGAATCAGAAATCTTTATTGATCCCAGAGGAAATTGTTGCAGGTATTGATTTTGATCCATTCACAGTTGAATACAAAAAAAAGAGCAATGCATTTTACGTACTCTTTAATGTAGGTACAGTTTACAGATACAGAATGAGACCAAATCTACAAAGCAGGATGCGTAGTTGTGTGTGTGTGTGTGTGTGTGTATATATATATATATATATATATATATAAACAGTAATGAATAAATGTTCCAATTATATGGTAACGACCATTTAACAGTGCTTCCACTTAATTGATAAGTTGTTTTTTTTTTAAAAATCAGTCTCATTCAAAACACCACAGCAGTTGCGTGTGATGATTGTGGGAGTAGGGCTGGGTGTGGTTATTCACATATGCAGTTCAGAATTTTTGTCAACTGGGGGCTACACCAACCATAACATCTCCCTTTCTGTTAGATTTATCCCCAAATATATAATATTAAATAAGAGCAGCTGTGTTAAAATTCTTCTTGCGATTTTTTTTTTTTTTTTTTTCTCCCCCAACACAGTTCCAAGACCAGTATAACTATCATAATCTCATCTTTGTTTGTCGACTTTCTCCCGTAACAATGCAAATTTTTCACTTGTGGGACTAATAAAGGTTTATCTTAATCCGAAGAGAAATTAGTCTTTATGGTGTAGAATAACAAGAGAAGGCCTTCATAAAGGCAGACAGACAGGCCATAACAGAGTTGGTATCACAAAGAGTTCATTGAGGTAAAATTTTTGGAATAGAAACTGAGAGTCTGTAGTCCATATATAACAGGATCATGAGCAACAATCTCCCCTGGAGCTTTAAGCAGCAGTTGCCCCAGGCTGGGGGAGGAGCACGGGTAGAGTTGTGAGCTGCCGAAACCAGTCGAGGGCATTTTGGCACACGGCCCTGGTGATTGCAGGGTGACCTGGGGTCCCAGTGTTGCTTGTGTCTGCAGACAAATCTGGCACCTGATCAATTTCTCAATAATCTGAGGCAGAGCTGGGCAGTATGAGCAGTATTTTTTATCACGGTATTTTTCAAAATTATATCGGTGTCAAGGTATAGGATGCTATTCGAGCTCCGGCGGCACGGATCTTTCATGAATGATTGTCGCACGGCAAAACAATTCCTTTCATGGAAGGAGCTGAACCAAGGAGTGTTAGAATGTTTACATACCTCAGTCGTTTTTTTGTTGTTGTTTTTCTGTTTTTTTTTCTTTTCGTGGCAATATATAATTTTTTCATGCATTTTAGTGCCAAGTTACTAAGAAAAATATAACTCACTTATTTTGTAACATAAATATTAAATTCTGCAAAATTTCCATATAAAATATAACTATAAATGTTTTGGTCCTGTCGAGAGAATACAAAGAGAGCGCGTCTTGGGATGCTGAAATACCCCTGTAATCGGAGGCGGGAGGTTTGAAAGTAGCCAATCCGAGAACGTTATTTATTTCTCCCTGCTGCTGATTGGCTGCAAGCCTGCAACGCATTCCTGGCAGCTGCAGTCCAGAATTCAGCATCAGAACAGTTTCTTAGCCTTTTTTAAGGGTACTGTATCAGTCTGAATTTAAAATGAAAAGGTGTTTTTGGAGTGTATTTGTGGGCATATTTAAGGTTTAGACTATAAACCTTAAATGCATTTATAGGCTTTATTTTTTTTTATCACCTCACAAATTCACGATTTTTTTTTTTTACAATTCACAGGTGCTCTTAGAACATAACGGCTGCGAATTTCGGGGGTGGACTGTATTTTGGAGCGTACTCTGTGCTGTGGTACAGCTATGTGTGGTGTAGGCACTATCCCTGCCACGCAGCTTCTGTGATAAGATTAGACAAATAAGAGCAGAACGCATGAATAAGCTCTGACCTATTGTGTAGCTGTGTGTGAACTGATAGAATGTGACGGGGCATTCATCTTGAATACAGACACACAAACACGGCCACACCCAGGTCGTTCAGTCTTCACAATCTCACTCTCCGCTTATTTGGAGTGGACAGATGATTACAAACAGTTTGTTTACATTATATGAATATAATAGATCTATCATATGAAAATTTTATTAAAATCTTTGTGTGTGTTGATCTACATTGGTGATAGAAATTCAAAGTATTTTTTTCAGTTTACAATAATATACATTTTAAATTATTTTAAAGATGTCTCTGCAGTTTTTTATTCAGGGAACCAGCAGTTCTGTCTGTGTAGTCTTTGAATTAACCTTAGGAGTTTTTATAAGTTTCAGGATGTCGATTTGGGTTGAGGGCATAAATGTTTCTCCAAAAGATTCTCTAAAAGATTTTTTTCCTGACTTTTCGGAATTATTGCATAGTTGATGTCAGCATTTCAGTGCATCATAAGATTAATACAGTTCAGTTGGTAGGAGTTCTGATTAACCCAACACTTGGTTATATGAATATATATGTATTTTTCAGGTGAAGTGGTCTGACTTGTCGATGAGCTCCATCACAAAAACCCACCTTGAACTGGAGAACTTCCTGCTGAAGGTATTCACTGTATTCTCAATTTTACAATTCCTTTCCTTCATGTTAGTTGGAAAAATGTCACCAAGAATGAACTTCATTTAAAGTTTAGTCAAATGCAAAAATAGCAGCAATTCAAGTTTTAGTGTACGGTGAGATTATTTTACTTACTGTTAAAAAAGAAACTCGCTGGTTATTTACTTGTTCGGTGTCAGACGGTCTTTCTCTTAGACGTTATACTTTATTGTTTGTTTTTCAGCTTCCTAAGGAGCACTCCACAGACTCTTTTGAGAGAGGTATATTGCGGCTACTCAACCAGGGCCCGAAGCCTGAGGCCGTAGAGGTGGAGCGATCACTAAAGTACGTGTAGTAGAGCCACAGAACATTTACTTTCTGTACGTTCTTCTTCCACTGCGGAAAAACGGAATCACTACTTTGGCTAACCCACGCTGTAACTTTTGCCCTCAGCCTTGCTCAGTGCGAGGCATTGATCTTTTCCTTCTTCCTTTTAGAGAGAAGTTTCTGGCTGCTCCACATGCGTTCCGCCACACAGGGAATGTTTGTATCTTCTTCCATTGTGGCTCTTCACAGTCCTCTAGTCTCTCCTGCAGTCGATGTGAGTAATAAAATGAATTGAGCAACACTTTGCAAGGAATGTTTGTTTATGCACCATCAGCACACAGTCTTAGTGTTTTCACATATAGTCTTCTTTAAAGGAACTGAACTCGGTACTCTAGAAGTGCTCCAAAATGTGGACCAACAGAAATGGAACTCAGTTCTTTTTCTGTTCACAGTGAGTTTGTTTGAAAGAGACTCGGTTCTCTTTCTGCTCCACTTCAGCTCAGATGAGGCCTCAGTTCTTTTTCTGTTCACACTTTAATTCCTCCTCCAACCTGCCGCCGCTGTTTCTTCACATTCAACATTACTGGGAATTTTTTCTACATAAGAGTAGATGGTTAAAAGCTCCATTTTCCACAAATATCTCTGCTACTATTTTCCTGATGGAGAGCAAAAATGCTTTGAGTCTGAGCAACTTGGTAGAGAAACTCGATCTCAACAAGAATCTCTAGGTCCCCATAATTAATTAATTTGTTATTTCTTTGTTGAGTTTAAATTTTATTATTATTTATTTGTTTGCATTTGTTAATTTATTTCTTTATTGTATGTTGTCTGTCTTCTCTCTCTGCTTGTTTGATGTTTGTTTCAGAGGATCTGAGTTCGTTTGGCGTGTTCACATATACACAAAAAATCCTGACTAATCGACCTGAGTTCGATTTTAAAGGATGAAACGGACCAAGTGTGAAAACACATTAAGGGTTTTCACACTTGGTGATCTACACTCGCTGTAGATAGAAAATGTGGTACAGTCCCGGGAAACCAAAAGAACATGCTGTTACAATTTCAGTTACACTTCGGACAAGCAAAAATCAGGTGACAGATAAAGAAATAAACTAATAAATGCAAATGAATAAATAATATTAAACAAAATAAAAGTAAATAAGTAAATTAAGAGACCTAGAGTTTCTTGTCAAGATCAAGTTGCTCAGCCTCAAAGCATTTTTGCTCTCCATCACTCCATTACTGTTGTGAATGTTTTCCCCAATCAGAAACCTATTAGAAAACTGTACACCTGTTTTTGTAATTTAACAGTAGTTTGTTTTAGTACAAATAACTATCTAACAACGGAAGCATATTTCAAATAATTGAACTGTGCGAAATGGCAAAAACAGAACTGAACAATTAATAGGTAAACCTGTCATTGCCCTTCTCTTTTTAGAATATCTTTTGAAATTCGTTTACCAACATTAATTAAAAGTGCATTAACTAAAGTACAGTTTAAAGCCAAAAGAAACCAAACTGAGCTTAAAGATGCTAAAATGTTATTTAAATGCCAGCTAAACTGTGTTCTACGCTGAGTAGAAGCTGCCTCATCGTTAGAGAACAGGTCTATAATGAACCGTAATGCATGGAAATGCATTCTAGTTGTTTTTGTTACTTGTATCTATTGGTTACTTTTACGACCTGGTGAGAGCCTTGTGAAAATGCTGATTCCAGGGATGTGTTTAACCCTTTTGTGTTTTGCAGACCCTGCTAGTTGACAACCACGACTTGTTTTTGACCCGTTTTTGTAGCTCGCCCTCAGTGTCCGTGCGGCCTTCTGCCGCTAATGTAAAGCATTTGTGCCGTTTGTGTTGCAGTGTGCCGTTTGTGTTGCAGCATTAGGGAAGTTCTGCGCTGTTTTTGTGGCGTACCGGTATGATGGTACTGTCGACCCCTGAATTCCGCTGGGGTTACGTTCCAAGAGCACCCGTGAATTGTGATGTGATGTCCAAAAAATGCCTATTTTTATTGTGTAACCCTAAATATGCCCCGAAATATGCTCCCAAAACACTTTCATTTCATTTTAAACTCAGCTTAATACTTCACCCTTGAAGAGAATCTAAAGGTAAACCCGTATCCGTACTGTACAGTGTACACTGAACTGCTGTCTCCTGTAGTGCTAGAATGTAAATACTGATGTTACCCCTGTACTGACTGTACTGTAATTCATGCATGTGCGTTTTCTTTGGTATGCTCTGTCGTTTTCTTTGGTATAAACAGGTAAATACAGTAATAATTTAATTAAATGTACAGTAATAAAAGTAGAGGGCTTTAAAAACACGAGAACACTCGGAGAAACACTTGAGACGCTCCATGCTGAAACTGTTCTGATTCTGAATGCTGGACTGCAGCTGCCAGAGACGCTTCACAGTGCAGCAGCCAGTATACGGTTGCTTTGTGTCTCTCGACAGTACAAAAAAATGTACACAGTTATATTTTATATGGAAATTAGGTTAACATTTATGTTACAAAATAGTAATAGTAAACTGGATGAACACGGCCACCACTAAATGTGAGATTCACGGTCTTACACCAAACTAATATTCATGTTAACTGGTGCAATGTTTTCATGTCTGCTTTTGTGTGTGTGTCAGGTAACTATACCCCCTCAGGGAAGCCCTATAAAGAGGACTGTTCTGAAACATCAAGTCAAGAGGAAGGTGTGTGATCTGGGCAGACTTTTAATCATTATCTCTTATTTCAGCCACAAATTGAAGTTGCATCTGTAAATGCATGGTTAAAGGCTCATTGTACACATCAAAACTCCAAACACTAAACTCTTTCAGTGAAATTGTCATTGGAGCATCAATAGAACATCAATCACTTTTGTCTTGAATAAGTATTGGTGAGACTGACTAAATGTTTTAGTAAATATATACCAGTGGTCACAAGAGAATACATGCATAGAAAATACATTTAAATACAATGATACCTATATTCTGTGCTTTTACTTTCCTACAGATATCGAGCTGTATGTTCAGGGGCATCGTAAGAAGCCTGGCAACAAAAGTCCCGGTCTTAAGTAAGGGTTCACTTTCTCGAACTGTTATATTGAAAATGACTATGAAGTTAAAATTTTTCATGGTTGATGTGATGCAGGAAAACAACACATTTTATAATATTTCCTATGACATCGAGACAGAGCTCTTGTGATGTAAATTTAAAGAGATACTGTAACTGTTCCAGCATGTTGGGTGCACAGTGCAAAAGGACGGATCGCGCCGTGGAAAACAACGGTCTGACAGAGTGGAAGAAAAAGAGCTGTGCAGTGAAACCCACTTCCAGCCAGACTGTAAAGGTGAGCAGTGTGGCAGCATGTAGGACTGTTCAAAGGTCCAAAGCAGAATACATTTTTCTTTAATTGTACAAAATGTATTTCAGTGCAGATTCCGTTCCTCTGGGATCGTGTGTGTGTTTGTGTGTTTGTGTGTGTGTGTGTGTGTGTGTGTGTGTGTGTGTGTGTGTGTGTGTGTGTGTGTGTG
>JBBJLS010031935.1:0-14440 GCA_037577275.1 Bryconaethiops microstoma
TTCAACCAAGTTACTGCACGCTCGGTACACCTGAACACCTTTCAAACGATACCTAAACAACACCTGTCAAAGAAAGTCAGAGGTTAGGATCTTTTTTTAAATTTTTTTTATCAGTACAGTCCTATTAGTCCTGTCAGCCTGATTAATCATAAAGCTTTTTTAAATTCTTCTTCTGTCTCTTACATTCAGAAACTGAATCTGTTTCTGCTGCAGTTTTAACATTTGTCTTCTTCCAGTAACACATTTTGCTTTAACTTTCTAAGACTCTGCATGATTTATTATTGCTCAGTTAAAGAGGAACTCCAGCTACTTTTCTAAACTTCTGCATAATTGTTTAAGAAGTAAACAGACTAGTTCAGAGTTGGTTGGGTGAGAAACTGTCAGAACTGTTCATGGTAGAGGTGAATGGAACCAGACATCTGGCTCTAAAATCTTCCTCACAGAACATTATTCCATTAAACGGTTACAGTTGCACCAACTGATGCCTGTTCTACCAGAGTTTTGAGAAGCTTAGGGTCCTAAAACTAAACCTACTCATGGTGGAGGGATACATGCAGGGCATCGTGAGGCAAAAGAGTCCTCAAAGAAACATGATTTAGTTCAGTTTGACTATTTTACCATCATCAACATCCATATAAACACAATTCAAATAAAAAGAAACACGTAATATTTTTTCGTTTCAACTTTATTGTAAAAAACGAACACAAGTTAAAGCTGCTCATCCATGTCAGCAACTACTGTCAGTAAAAAAAGAAAAATACAATGAATGACCAAACTCGATTAAACCGAATCTAAACCTATTAAACATACACATAAACTGGTCCTGGACCTTCACAAGCATCACTTATTTGTCTCGTATGTAAAATGTGAGTACAATTTAGAATTAGGATAAGAAAAAGAAAGGAAAATTCGGATCGGGTGTGTTTATGTTCTCCTCACAGCTTCGTCAATGTCGTCAATTTGCTCCTTCAGCTGGTTCCACTGCTCTGGGTTCAGAGAAATACCTGCAAACAGAACGAGGATGGATAAGAATCTGTTCTCAGGTCAGCTCACTTTTAGCGAGAGCCAATAAAATGTGTTTTCGTGAGAAAATGCGAAGTATGATTGTCAAGTTGTTCCGGTTGTGATGCAGATTTCCCAGCTTGAAAAGAGATCTGACATCTACATGAAGATGTTAACTGGATTTCACTCAATAGCCAGACAGCTTCTTCCTTACGTTCTCTTTTTATTTCTCAAGTTCAGCAGTTTGATTCCATTAGCAATTCTGTCAGATGAGCCATGAACATGAATCCGTCTCTCAATTTGAAATGTAGATTCTCAAACTAGTCTTAGTAGTAATTAGAAGGTGAAAAACCTTTAAATAACGCAGAAAGAGAAACCCATTCTTAATCACAAGCAAAAATAAATATTCACAAAATACTCAATCAAGCTCCACTAATAACCTTATAGACAATGTCATTATTACTACTTCATGTAATAATATTTAAAATACATTTACAATAATACATTTCATATTCCCATTAACACCACAAATTAAAATCAATACAGCAACAGACTAATAATTTTCCATAATTTACTGCCTAATTTAATGGCACCCAAATAAAAGGCTTACACTGTCATTATGATGCTGAAACAAACAAATACTTGATCCACCGGCAGAATAACATCTATGCTAAAGATGACATCTATCTATATCAAAGCTTCTTGCCGGCCCCGTTACCTTATCGGCCATCGCATGTATGACGTCATCACAACACGCTAGTTAACCCTCCGCATCCATGCTCAAAGTCTACCATTGATGATCTAATCAATTTTTTAAAATCTTATTTCCTATTACAATAATAATATAACTAGCAGTGCTAAAATAAGTGTCACAGGCACTTATTTTTTATAAACCACAACAAACAGTGACACTCGTCTTTCTTTTCATAACTGACCTGAGCTTTAGAGTCTTAAAGGCTGTGTATGAGGCTGTAGTCTCTTTAGCATTTGCTGATTTTTCACATTTGTCTCTTTGCGAGCTGACGTCACAGTGCTCAGTCAGAAACCCTCGACCACAAAAATTGAATCTTTAAACGATCAATATGTGGCCCCTGGTCTTCCGATCGATAAGGTGAATACAGCACTCCGGTGAATACCACCGCACACTGGGGGGTCAAAGTCATCCGTCAGAGAATGGAATCATGCCAGTTCTTTCAAATGGCCTCAGAGGAGAAGTGGTGACAAAAACAGGTGACAATAATAATAATAAAACAATAGTGTGATTTAACCCCCTTTCCTTCCAGCATGCTCGGGTCTGCAGACAGAAATACCTCCAAAAGCTAAAAACAAATCTAACAATTTTTAAAAACATTTTTACATTTTACTACTATGGCATTGTTGGATTTTCTTGTTTTTCTGCCCAACTTGGTCTCCAATTCCATTCATTAACTAAAACTCCTCCAATCACACAATCCAGTCAACAGAACCTGCTCTCAGGTCAGATCACTTTCAGTAGAAGCTGATTTTCGTAAAAAAAGAAAATTGTTGTGGCTCTTTAACAAGGCCAAAGATCTGTCCTTCATGTGGAACCCTGAACTTATTACACTGATACTGCTCCACGTCCTACAGGGAAACTCATAAAAGAGGGCAGGAAAGAGGGGGGGAGGGAAACAGGGAGGGAGGGAGAGAGGGAGGGAGAGGGGGAGGGAGAGGGAGAGAGGGAAGCCAGAGAGTAGAGAGAGTAGAAATACAGTAAACACCCTCCATGGTAACTGATCAGAGATCAGGGTCAACGAAGATGCACTAAAAACACACTAAAAATATTCTGGCCTGATAATGATCCATTATTAAAACCATGCTTTGGTCAGCACTAGTACTAACAGCTTATAGAAGCTTTTTTTTTTTTACTTTTTAATTTCTGACCCCGGTCCTATCATTGTACACTACTTAAAAAACAAAAATCTTGCTTCCCCACATTTGTCTAAAGTGTATAGAAGTAAAACCAATGAGGACAAACGGGCTACTGCAGAACAAGAAATCAAACACACTATTTCATTAGGAGTGGTCTTTACTGATGAATGTTAAGCACAGCAGCACTGAATCTGATGTGTGTTTAGTTCCTTATTGTGCTGTTAATAGTGCATAGAGAGTTCAGAGTGATCTTTCATATGCTATTAGGTTCATTTACATCAGAGTGGTACAATGTTTTAGGCAATACTGTTTTAGGCAATAGAACAAAACCAGGGAGCTATTACAGGTGTAGATGACAAAGAAAGGTGCCCTCATTTCTTTATTTGGGTTAGGTAGTTTGTTTCTGTGTGGGTGTGGGTGTTTAATAAGTGTGTGTGTGGGAGCCTGTGTGTGTGTGTGTATGTGTGTGTTTGCCTGCTCTCTTTCTTGTGTAACTTGTTAATAAAAAGAGGGACAGCTCTCATAAAGGTAGAGAGGGATAAGGAGCCGTGTGTGATTCTGCTTTATCAGCCATCGCTGCCCCAAGTCGGGTGGTGATTAAGAAAGAAGAAGTCGTTTTATAAAACTAAGGCAAGTTCCATTGTTCCTGACCCTAAAACTCCACAGCAAAACACCACACACGATTTCATCTTATCTGTCAATAAAAAGAACTTCTGAAGAAGAATGTGTGTGTGATATGGGTTCATGATGACTCCACTGACCGAACCGCTGGATTCATTCATTAAAACTTTGGATAAACTAGCTGTCTTTTATGTGATTGGGGGCCAAATGTATGTACAAGTGTGCAAAATGTACCTTAATGCAACCACAATATGAACCTAAATATATCATGTAGCCCCGTGCACGAATTGGGCAGGTATAAGAATCGGGCTGGTTTTAAGAGGGGGCCGTTACCAAGCTCTATCGAAAATCAAAGTTCAGTGATGAAGAGAGAGCGGTGTTGATGATACGGGTTCTTTCCACCAAAACATTCAACATGCGTGTAATTCCACTCAGACTAAGACTGTGTGAAACCATAACAAAGACTGTATGCAAATTGCATCGGAATCACGCTTCATTCTGCACTGTGTCCTCTCACACATGTACATCAGACCCTTAGGAATTTAAATAGTTATTCTGATGGTAAACATTACTTCTGCTCTGTTTGAGGCTCGTGTCTCCACCTAGATGCTGTGTCTGTTAATGTTGCCATCATTATTTTGAGAAATCCATTGACATTTTGGACAACACTCTCCATGCATGGTTGAGAGAAATCACAGACATCACTCATAAACTGCACATCTAACCTCGTGCACCAGTTTTATACATAAAATGCAGGCAGAGCCTGTCCAGTTTGCACTTGAAACTGATAAGGAAGGTAAGAGAGAACCCAGCAGTCACATGAAAAGAGTTGCAGGACACCCTGAAAGTAGCAGGAACAGCAGTTACACCCCATGCAAAACACCTTTGCGAAGAAAAATGTAAAATTTTCATGCAACTCTTATGGAACAATGTTCTCTAATCGGACAACGCTAAAATGCAACTTTCTGGCAATAATGCAGCTCATCGTGTTTCCAGAAATACTGTTCGCCAGAACACCTTCCACATAGTGAAGTATAAAGATGGAAGCATAATGCATTGGGCTGATTCTCGGCAATCATAACTGAGGTATTAAACATTATTTACGGCAACATTAATGGATCAACGTACCAGAAGATGTAAGAGAATTTAGAATGAAAATACAGGGAAGATAAATCAAGACTGGCCTCTAAAACTCAAGACTGACCCTGACCTGGGTCCCATTGAACATTTATGGATGATTTTGAAATTGCAAGTCAATTAGAGGGACTCTCGTAACCTTGGAGATCTGAAGATGGTTTGTTTAAATGGGTGGGAAAAATTGATCTACAATGCGGCAAAAATGACTGTCGGTGACTGGCTTGCTTCCATTTGAAAGTGCCTCATATTTTTGGAGTATTTTAAAAGATCCATTTCTCTCACAGGAAAAACAGAAAGTAGTGAAAGTAGTGAAACACTCTCCAGGTTACAAACAATCACTTTTTTAATAGTCAACTTAATAGTATGTGAATTAATAAACAATCAATCAATTAGCCTAAACATGGCCTGTAAATGTGAAGAGCAGTAACAGAGCAGTTTTGTTACTTTTTTCAGTAGAATAATATAAAATAAAAATAGAAGAACAACTTGTAACAGAACTGTTTTTTTCTGACAAACTGAGGTATATGGAAAGATATTAAGATGGAAAAAAATATGCCTGCCAATCCTGTAAATGATCAATAGCTAAAATAAGCGATATTATAACTAATATGTAGCTTGACGTTAGTTCTTTAGGCTGCAGCATTATTTATTTCGTTGGATGTTTTCAGGACCAGTCTGATGGTATTTTACTGAGCTGTGTGTAATCAGGTTATTAAGCATGAACTGATGGTGTTTTTCATGTGAAACCTTTTACAGAATAAGCTTTTAAGTTAAAAGGCTAATAGGCAAAGATTTGTGGAAGTAGCTACTAAGCATATCTAATGAACACAACAGATCCAGTCTGTTTCAGCCATAAAAGTGTTTCAGCCATAGATATTTGAGTTTGAAATGTGCTGGAGCGAAATTAAAAGCCTGGATAAATAGAAATACTTTAAGAAAGCACAGAAAAGTATTATAAGTACAGTAACAAAGTTCATGTACTTTGCTACTGTCCACTGTTGGCAGTGACAGTGAAGTTTCGGCCCTCGTCCTGTTCCATGTCATTGTTTATGTTTCCCATGCACTTTCTGTTGCTATTCTTAGCCTCCACCCCAGCCCTGCCTTGTATTATGGTTAGCTGTGTCTTGTTTAGGCCTCTTCCCTCATCCAGATGTCCCCTGTATTATGTGTTTATATATATCGTAGTTTTAGCCTTGTTTCCTTGTGTTTCCTGTTCCTTAGCCTTAGCATTATGTTTATGCTTTGAGTGTCACTAATTAAAATCCTGCACTCGCACCTACATCCTGTTTAGCCTCCGTACCTTCGTCAGGCATTAGAATGGCAGCCTTAGTGTGACCTAAAGTCTTCTAAAGTCAATCTGTCCTTTGAAGGTGTGCATCTTAATCTTTCTAACTAGGTCATAAAACCATCCATGTATTTATATTCTGACATCTTATTTTTTTTCCTTTTTTTAATCAAAAAACATATTTGCTGGAGTTAGTCGGAGTAAGGTAGGTTTGTTAACACTTTTTGAGGAAAGTGGTAAGATTCGTTTACTTGATGTTTCTTATTATCACCTTTAGGGGGCAGCAGTGAGTAATGTTTGTTTAATTGAGCTCTAGCTTTGTCTGTCTGTGGAATTTTAAGCATTGACAGCTCTAATTAAACATTAATAAAGATCATTAATCAGCCACTTTTTCAATTTGGACACCTTAGTCTTGTTTGGTTTCATAATAGACAAAATTGTTAATCACCATTATTAATAGTGTAATTAAGCTAAAATGTATGGTATGGTGACCTAGTTTTAAATGGCAGTTTTCTTATAAATCAACATTCTCCACAGCAAAAAGTCACACAGGAAACACTATTTGTGTCTGCTAGGAAATTCTTTATAAGAACTCTTCAGGTTCTGATTATTCAGGATTTCCAGTAGTGCCCATCCTTAATCCACACATTCAATATTTTATCTATAAACATTAATCAGATGTAATAATAACTACGAGTTCTTAAAAGGGACAACTTCTTTAAAACGTCAGCCAGACACAAGAGAATTTCCTTAAAGCTATTTAAACAATCTAGCTTACATATTGGAGCATTTTGACCTTTACTACTTTTAAATAGTTTTAACGAAATTCTCTTGTGTCTGTAAAGTCTAAAATATCTATTCCGCTACTCCTACTCATTTCACTGTGTACTGTGTGCATATGGGTGAAATGACAATAAAACCTGCCTGAAAGACTTGACTTGATTTGACTGAAAGGGGTTTAATATGTTGGAACAAACATCCACTGAACTGTTGAGCCCCTCACTTTCTTTAAACAGAGACTGAAGACTTCTGTGTGATCTGACGGTGTTCTGGTGGAGTATTAACCCCATCTCTAGTATAATCTTAGTCTTCTAGCTCTTAATTATAAGTCTATGGTTACTAATATAAGGGGTGTGTTTTCTTGTGGACTGCAAAGCACAGATGGCTGTCACTCTGGATAAGAGCACCAGCCAAATGCTATAAATGTAATGTAAATGTTTGTTGTGTTATACAGACTATTTGTAGCTCAGTGGTATATCCCTCAGACTCACTTGTTTGATATAATTCACAATTTTATATTGTTTACATTTTCAACTATACATTTCCAGTCACTACAATACCCAGCATGCATTATGCATGACATCATACAACCGATGGGCATCCCTGCCATGTCAATGAACACATCATCTACTAATCACAGTATCGGTCTCTGCAAAACTGATATCACAGGAGGCTTCGATATGTAAATGAGACTCTAACAAATCACAATATTTCTGACAGGGTGACCAATCACAGCTCCAGGTGAGTTACTGGGTGTTCTGATGAATAGAGGTCTTCATGTAATCCAACAAAAGCCTAATTTTTATTTTTAAAAAAAGGTGTTGGTGGATTGGTGGACGGGACTAAACTGCAGTAGCCAGTGTTGGTGTTGTGACATCACAAAAACTATGATTTGAAAACAGGCTGTTTTTCTTGCTTATTTTCCACATATGAATGGCGAGAGTAAATGTACCATTTAAACAGACTTCAAGCATTTTTAAATAAAATAGTGATGATTCCTTTAATATATTACATATCCTTTAATATATTAAAAGGCATCATAATTGCAACATGAAGGGGTGAAATCGCAATACTGGTATTTTGTATTTATCGTGCAACTCTAGTTACTACAGTTTACATAACTGTGATAAGAAAATCACAGTTAGCGCAGTAACATAAGCTGCCACCTTCAACAGTAGCTGCCTCCAAGATGCATCATCAGAGGGGAGTTTTCCTTATCTTTAAACCAGAAAATCTCACTCTAGAGACAAATGTAGCACCACCACAGGAGACAAGTAAACATGTTTACAACAGAGAGATAGCAACAGTTACACTTTTCATTCTGTCCAAAGTTTCCCTTTAACGTCATTCACTTTATCACACTAAAAACTGCTCATCAGTCATTATTGGCTCTACAATCATGACAACACAAACTAAATACACTGATGTACAGATAAGGAGGTTTTACTTATTAAACAGAAAGCGTAAGTGGTCAAGTATGTTATACAAAATGTCTAAATAAAGCATATAATCAGTCCACGAGTAGACTGAAGAAAACTATCTTTCCAGACATTAGCCTACAGAACAATGCAAAAGTCATGAGCTACTCCTCATTTCTTCATATTTTGCTTCTAAAGATTTTTGTATGTTTAATGTGGTCTTGAGGAACAGTCCTCCAGGCTTCCTGACCAGTTTCAGAGGTTTCTTGTTTGTTAAGCCACACAGTGATCTACGTATGAATCATTTGAGCGTCTAACTGAAGCCCTGAACCAGTGAAGAAACAGGTGCAGATAATTCCAGATGACCAGGCGGTGGTCAGTATACTGGTGGTGCGAATGCTGAGTGGTTGGAACTCCTTTACATAGGCTCTTTGTATCTTTAGGCACTTTGCAGCCGGTTCCAATTTATTTCAATTTAATCTACTCATATCACAAAATTGTGTTTTTGCACCAACAATGCTATTCAAGGCAAAACAGAAAGAAAAGACTGTTGACTCATAACTTTTACACAGTGCTTGTACACTATATGGACAAAAGTATTGGGACACAACTGTTTAATCAGGGTTTGGACTAGGTCCCTTAATTTCAGTGACGGTCAGTCTTAATACTTTAGCCGACCAAGACATTTGGAGCAACGCCGTGCTTTCAACTTTGTGGACACAGTTTGGGGAAGAACCTTTTCTATTCCTGCATGACTGTGTCCCAGTGCACAAAGCGAGCTTCATAAAGGATGAGTTCGGTGTGGAAGAACTTGACTGGTCCCTGACCTCTACCCCATCCAGCACCTTTGGGATGAACTGGAACGGATATTGTGAGCTAGACCTTCTCGTGCTTCTCTACAGATTGAACGGGCACAAATTCCCACAGAAACTCCAAAATCTTTTGGAAAGCCTTCCAAGAAGAGTGGAAGCTGTTATAGCTCTAACTCCACATTACAATCTACGCATTGGTCAGGCTTCCCAGTACTTTTGTCCATGTCGTATGTGTGTACAGTGGCACTTCTGTAAAGTTTACCACTGAGAAAACAAACAGGCCACTTTTTTAACTTATAGAATAAGCTATTAGGAAACACTAGAATACACAGGAGAACACACACAGCAGAGCTTCAGCTGAGCTCCAGCCCTTTAAAGTTGGCTTCTCTCAGGTCCACCTTAAAAGTGCTGAGCTTTTTTTCTCTCAGGTCCACGTAATTGCTGAGCTTTTTAAGGTGGACCAATGGAGATAGAAGTTGAAGGCAAGTTCAGGGGGCTGTGGAGCTGGTTTCCCGTGCCAGCTGTGCTCTTACCTAGTAGAAGGAGCCTGTGGGTCTGCTTGTACTCTCTCTTCTCAGCTTTGAGGGTCTTGTCGATGCTCCTGCTCCGTTTGTTCTCAGCTTTGAGCCGAGCTCTCTCCTCCACTCTCCTCTGCTCCCTGAGCTGCTCCGAGCTGTCAGGCTGGCCAGGCTCTCCGTCCAGCCCGGGGTTGGTGCTCCGGCCGCCCGTATAGCTGATGGCAGACCTCGGTCCCAGTAGCCTGGACCTGAAGCTGTGACACATCCCCATGGTGGAGGATATGGATCTGTTACTTCTTCAGAAGAGCCTCCCTGAGGAGGAGAAACATCATCGTGTGTGTGTGTGTCTCTCTGTCTCTCTCTGTCTGTGTGTGTGTGTGTGCGTGTGTGTGTGTAATCCAGGTCAGGAAAAGAAAACTACACCTTCTTTCCAACCCTGCATCCCTCCTCTGGTTCCTCGCATATTCTTTTTATTTTATCCGCGAGATCCTTCTCGTCGTCTTTCTTCGAATTTGCATGTGTCCTGCCCGAGCTCTGTTCAAGCTGGAGAAGCTTCCATTTTAGTCTGACCCCAGATCAGTCGGGAGGAGCCGAACAGGGCTCTGAGAGCAGGGACGGCTGATCCTGGGTCAGTCGCAGAGAAAACGGATCCTCCTCTGTTTGGGAGCTTTAAAAATTTCAGGAGCAACAAGGAGTGCAGGTGGGGGGCGGGGCTGGGTGTCTGTGACGTCAGAAATGTACCAATGATTTACAGTAGGCTCTTGTAAACAATTTGCATTAACGGACATGTGAGGTCACCTGCACTGATTTTTAACCTCTCTCTTATATATATTACAGAATCTATTCAGTATAATTTTTTATGTTTGAAATTTTATGAAGTCCCCTTCAGTGCAAAGTAAAAAATTCAAATAGAAACTACATTTTTATATATGGTTGGATGAGTTAGGCATGGAAGGACTTGGCTGGCCTGCACAGAGTCAGCCTAGAAGAGTGGAAGCTGTTATAGCTGCAAAGGGGGCCAACTCCATATTAAAGTCTATGGATTTGAATGCAATATCTCTGTTGGTGTAATGGTCAGACGTACCAATACTTTTGTCTGCAGCTACGACATTTTGAAGAAATCCAATGTCTCATACGGTAACCCCGCTTTAACGTGGATCAGCAGTCGTGGATTTCAGTCCATTGCGCGTCTGAGTACAGCTGACTGTGACGTCCGGTCCTCGTCCGTTCATCCTCGTGCTGAGTTGTTTGTGTTTGGGCGCAGCGGTTACCAAGGCAATCAGACACCTGAACGGAATGAGTCCAGACATAAACAACCCAGCACGAGGGTGAGCGGGCATGGCGGACGAGGCCCGGACGTCACAGTCAGCCATACTCAGTAGACACTGGGTGTAGATACAAAGTAAATGGTCAGGGAGTGTGTACACTATAATTTATTTCTGTACAAATATTTATTTGGGAGAAAAGCCCCTTAAATCTGTTTCCATTGACTGTACATTTTAATTGTATAGCACAAAAGAGTGAAAATCTTGAAAGGGACATTTTGTTGCATCTTCATAATAATAATAATAATAATAATATACTACTACTATTAATAATAATTATAATAATAACAAACAAGAAGAATTAGTAGCATTTAAAATGCAATTGTAAATGGTTATTTTGTGTTTTTGATGAAGATCTCGGTAAATAATGCGTTTGGACTTTTCCAAAATGGGCCTTTTGTTCTGTGTTTGGGGAAACTTTTTACCCTAAAGGGGTTTACACTTTTACTTCAAAAGAAAACAATCCTCTCAAAAACAAATGTACCACTATCTACACCCTCGGACACACACACACACACACACACACACACACACACACACACAGCTTAATATAAGCGCAGAGACCACTGTTATCTAATCTGACCCTAAAACGTTGTCGGGGAAATAACCTCCAGGAATGCAGCGCATTTAAGTGCACTATTAAAAATAAATGTTTTATTTTTTATGTTAAACTCAGAAATATACAGAAACTTCACTTCATATGCACACGATTTCATGTTATTTCCTTGTTATAATTAACAAATAAACATTAATCATGCATTAAAACATGCCCAGTGTGTATGTAGAGGATGTCTGCTTATTTCCAAAACATTTTATGTGACCACGAAAGCCCAAACTGTAGATTACAACCACTCAGTGACTGCACTGAGATTAGATTCGGCCTCGTCATTTCAACAGGCGTGGGGGCAGAGTTACATAAATAACATGTTTAACATCATAATAATGTTATTAATAATACTCTCAAGGTCACTTTACAGAAAAACATACAAATTACATACAAAAGACATTTAAATACATATACATAAAGAAGGGCATTTACATACATATAGATGATAGTGATAGTGTGAGAAGGCCATGTGGGGTAGGCTAATCTGAACAGATGAGTTTTGAGTAGAGATCTACGTCTAGAAGGCTGGGATTTACAAACGTAAACAAACCCAGGCGGCGTGGTCAGGTTGGGCTCGGCAAAGTCAGCTGGACACTGCCACGTCTCAGTCAGGGAGAGGAAATCAAATTTATGATCGATCACAAGATCATAAACAAGTGGACCCTTGTTGGTGAGCGAGCGGACGTTGAGTAGCTCCAGGGAGACGCTGCAGTGGCCGGAACCATCGGGAGAGGCTGGCCAGCACGGTGCGGTCCACTGTCCGTCCGCCCGACTTTCTGGAGGAGTGACGGCGGGAAGACCACAGGGATGGTATCGGGCCTGTACTGTTGATGCCATAGCTCCGTCACGAACTGTGGTGGACACATTTCCGGCGAGGGAGCCGAGCGATGTCGGGGTGGTGGAGCAGAGCCAGCGGTGGAGAGAGGCCGGGAGGGAGCGGAGGGCCAGGCGCTCAGCAGCCGAGCACTGGAGTACTGTCCTCTTTTTAGCTCAGTAGAGAGCAAGTCCAAATAGCGGGAGAGGCAGGGAAATTCAGGATAATATACAAACAATAAAATAAAAATATACAAACACTGGTGAGCAGCGGCAGCCAGTCGCGCCAGCGTTCACTCAACCGTTTTTGATGCTGGAGTGCGTTAGAGACATTGCTGGATGACCATATTATAACATATCATGTAACACCGCTAAGTGCAAGTCAATGAGATGTGGAGCAAATGAAGACGTAGATGTTTTTTCCCGTGAAAAAAAGAAGAAAGTTCAGTGGGAAAACTGCAGTGTGTCTTGTAAAAGCAGAGCAGGTGCTGCAGCGATTTGTGATTCATAATGAATATTTTGCAGTGTCAGTAACAGCAGGACACACTACTGCTTATTTCAGTACTGCACTAATGCAGTTTCTCCATTTGGTGGCACTGCTGTAAATCAGAATTCATTAATACACACACACACACACACACACACACACACACACACACACACACATACAGTAACCCCCCAGCAGTCACGGTTTCAGTCCATTGTTCGAGCCTCCTGCGCCAAGGCAATCACACACCAGAACCGAATGAACCTCTGCTGCTCAGCGCCCAAACATAAACAACCCACACGAGGGGGCGTGACGCACGAGTCCCAGACGTCACAATGAGCTGTACTCAGAGGCTGGAGGTTTGAAAGTAGCCAATCCGAGAACTTTATTTATTTCTCCTTGCTGCCGATTGGCTGCTGCTCTGTGACGCTGCAGTCCAGAATTTCCCGAGCATCTCCAGTGTTTTCGTGTTCTTCGTTTTGTTCTTCTTAAAGCCTGTATTTTTAATACAGTAAATTAAATTAATTTATTATCGTATTTACCTGCTTATACCAAAAAAAACGACAGCGCATGCCAAAGAAAACGCACCTGCATGAATTACAGTAAAGTCTATACAGGGGTAACATCAATATTTTAAATTCTAGCACTGCAAGAGTTCAGTGTAAACTGTACAGTACGGATACGGGTTTACCTTTACATTTTCTTTAAGGTTAATGTATTAAGCTGAGTTTAAAATGAAATTAAATTGTTTTGGGGGCATATTTAGGGTTTGCACTATAAAAGTAGGCATTTTTTTAACCACATCACAACAACGCAGTTTTTCACTATATGCAAGTGCTCTTGAAACGTAACTGTATATATATATATATATATATATATGTATGTATTTCGGGACAGCAGGCAGCCTCGTGGTTAGGAATCAGCAAGTCGTGGGTTCGATTCCCACTGATAAGACTGATAAGCACCTCTGAGGGTCCCTGAGTAAAAATATATATTGCCTTTCCTTTTCTTCAGAAACATACATACCGGGGTCATTGAGTTACAGGGGTTTTAACATACGATGTGTCGAGTTTCCGACGCTCACGTGGGTGAACTAGTTTAGTGGCGCGGGGCAGAAGAATACACATAATGTACAGAATACGCAGAAACGCGCCGTATGAGTGAGGGGGGTACACTTATCTAAGGGCAAGTGTTCCGTTTGTGCTTTTATTTGGCGACTTTTTGGCCTTTATCATGTCTTCTGAACAATTTTTTACACTCACTTCTTGTCATTTTTTCTTAGTTGTGTAACCCTAGGGTGTGTTTCGACTTACACCAAAATTCAGGTTACAACTCTGTCTTAGGAACAGATCATCGTAACTTGAGGAAATATATATTTCACATATATATTTCATATATCATCACATCAAATATCTATCTATATATAGATATAGATGTAGATATTCGGAGATATATATTCTGGCCACAGAATTACATTAAACTGGATCACACACACAAACAGAACACACACACACACACACACACACACACACACACCTAAAATAATGAAAGGATTCATTGAGGATACACATCTGATAATGTCACAGACAGCCCAGCACTAATCTAAATTTACTCTCTCTCTTTCTCTCCTGGTTCCTGGAAGGTTGAATAACTCACACTCGCCCTCAGCTCTCTCTCTCTCTCTTTCTCTCTCTCTCTCTCTCTCTCTCTCTCTCTCTCTCTCTCTCTCTCTCTCTCTCTCTCTC
>JBBJLS010031946.1:0-14439 GCA_037577275.1 Bryconaethiops microstoma
AGGTTGGTGTGTTTTGATCTGTTTAGCGTGTGTGTGTGTGTGTGTGTGTGTGTGTGTGTGTGTGTGTGTGTGTGTGTGTGTGGTTTTTATTTATTTATTTATTTTCTTATTATTTTTGTTACAAGTATGCTTTATTCAGCTTTTCTCGTCTGTGCTATGCGCTGTCCTAGCTTCCGCTTTGCTTTTTGCACACCACTGAATGTATTTGCAGCATCATTTGTCACACTGATTGGGTGTTTTCACACCTTTCTGAATATCCAAATCTGGGTTAGCACTTGTGAAAGCCATACCTATGTGCCTCAAAAACTTGCTGAAGGTTTGTTGGTGGGGGGGGGGTGTACCGGGGAGACATTTTGTGCCATCCGGGTGAGATACAATTGAAAAAATCATTATTTGAATTTGGTAAAAGCCCACTAGTAGTTATTGGGTGTTTTTTTCCCCAGATTAGATTCTGCTCAACCTTGATCAGCCATTCAAAATCAGGTGTATGAAGAACCATTTAACTTTATAAAATGTCTTACAATTTCACTCTTTGAGTATAATTTAAACCAGGAGTGTCTTATCAGTGAAGGACAAGAGTTTCAGGCTGTAGGTTTTTCTACCAGTCAGACAAGAGCAAACCTGAGTCTACTTTTTTATGAAGTCTACCAAGACTAACTGGTTTATTCCTGTGTGTGTCTGCTTGTTTGGAATGAAAACCTCCATCCACAACAGGCCTTTGCAGTTAACATTGATTTAAACTGTCTTGAACTATAATTACCTCCATGAAGCACTTGTTATATTGTTTAGTCTCAGATCACAATTCAGCTGGAACAGTTTCTGCATTACTACAAAATTGCATTACTACAGTATTGCCACTGGAGATTTTCTTCATCTGCTTTCAAAAGGCTAATTAGTGTGATTGCATCAGCTTCTTACTTTTTATTATTTCTTAAAAACGATTTGTCCTTGCTTCATTATTTTTATTAGTATTATTATTATTATTCTTTTTAGAGCCAAAATAGGTACCGTTTCTACACCCCCTATCCCTAGAAGCTCAAAAGGTAATGTGCCCATTTCATAACTAAAACCTCATGAGTTAGAGACTGCCTGAAAAGGCAAACTTTTTTGCCAATAAAACCAGAGTTTGGGTGTCCAAACACTTTTATAGCAACCACGCGATCACACCTTGCATTTTCACGCAGAAATGCATTTTCTGTTTACACTCTGAAGGATTAGAAGAATCTGAAGTATTGTTTTGTACAGTATCATAATCCAAAATCACGTAGTTTTATATTAGAAGCCTATTATCATTCAAGGCTAACTGCTACTGTTACTACTGAATATTATCTTTTTTGTTGTATCTTCTAAATTTGTAGGCTCTCATTCATGTTTTGGAAGGGAAAGCCTTCCTGGAATGAAGGCTATAGTGCAGCTATATATCCTTAGCAAGTGTAACCACAGAAAAAAGAAACTTATGCTACTAGGTATCAGGACTGATTTAGGACATGGACTACACATGCAGCGAAAGCTGGACTGATATAATTACTTTTCTACATTTTGTAATTACTTTTTTCATCCAACTTAATTGACAGTCATGATAAATGGAGACTATTGACAGGGATTGACATAAGTGGTACGCAGTGATCAATTGGTGTATGTGGTACGCAAATGCGTGGCAGTTTTCAGTATTCACAGCGCAAATGCGTACCTAATTTGAGTAACTTCATACTGCGTGACTATTGATTCCCTTTGTCAGTTGGCCTAGGTCTACCATGTGAAAACAGTACCAAATAATAGCTTATTTGTTTGTCTGTTTATGAAAGTCACACACTGCTCGAAAATCACCCCTCGCTCTGAGCTTAGAGAACAAACCATGTGTGAAAACAGCCTTTGAGTAAATGTACATGTCTGTTCATCTTTGTCTGTGTGTTTTTTTTGAGTGTTGTCCATTTTTGCCAGACTGTTATGTGAAGTAGAAAAGTGAAAGAAATTGAAAAGTCCAGGCAAGGGACCTCTGGTTCCCCATCAGCGTCATTGTTTTCTGTGTTGCATTATGTGTCTGCTGTCCCGTGCTGAGAAGCTACAGTGCTCTCTCCTCACTTCCCATTTTATTCCAGTGATCTACATCCACCTTACTACTCAGAGTTGTCCTTTTGTCATTCTTTAATGCTTTACTTTCTTTCAGACGATGAAGACCGAGAGGTTCCGGGAGATCGTGCTGTGGACTATGGAAAACGACACCAAGCCATCGACATCCTGTAGCCTGGCCCCGAAACTGAGCTTATTTTTGTGTCCAATATTCACAGCCATGAAGGGCAGGGAAGAGAAGTTACTTGAACCAGAGTGCGATATGGATGATGGGAGCCATTCTTTCTCAACTGCTTGAAGACCTTTTCTTGACTTCAGTGTCTTTTTGAAAAAGTAGGGCTTGGATGATGGTTTCATTCTATTTTTGAAATGAAGACCTGACTTGATTCAATCAAGGATTTTTTTTTTGTTTTTTTTTTGTTTTATTTTTTCCTCTAAATGGTTTTGGATCACGCTGAATGAACTGGGAAGTGACTGTCCGTAACGTGTAAATGTGTATACATCTAATATGTACTTTGAAAATCTTTTTTTTTTTCCTCCTGTTTATATAAAATATGGGATCTGTTGGGTTATTTGTATTCTTAATGAAGTAGCCTGCCTCTGGACTGTGGAACGGACTTCCGAACGAAAGGAGACGGCCTTTAAATGTGACATTCGCCTGCCAAGGTACTGAAACAAGACACAAGTGTGTGGACTGCTTTCATGTTGTTGGTACTAAAGAAGACAAAACCAGTGGCCAGAGCAATGCTATGATGAAGAACACTAGATGATTATTTAATTCTTTTTCTCTTTGGATGGGATGTTGTTGAATAACAAGGTATTACCCATGGAATTTTTTTTTTTTTTTTTTAATAACAAAAAAATTATTTGATTTCTATAGTACTGGTCTTACAGACTTGATTGTACACAAGCCAATTTTGCGCTCTATTCCCGCTCCTCTCCAGAGTATGTGCTCAGCCTAGCGAGGGCATAGTTGCATGCAAGTAGTCGCTGGTGGTTTCTGTTACATCAGCCAGCAAAACTACGGTTAAAAAAAAAAAAAAAAGCAATACATTATACTGCAGCTGACCAAGGGGGAGTCCAGATGGTCGACTAGGTGTACATTATTTATGGCGCCCAAACTACTGTCTGAATGCTGTAGAAAATGTTGAACTGACCTATAGATCTTGGGCATAGAATTTTAACTTTTTTTCTTTTTCCCCCATAAATGAGCAACGCTCGACTGAAGATTAGCCTACTGAATGTACTTTGATAACAATGTGATTGTTTCAAGTGTCCCAGGTGGATCTGGATCTTCTAAACTGTATGGCATTGTGTAAATGCGCAGTTCTGTACAAACTTAACCAAGGTTTTTTAAGCGGTTTGTTCCAGCGGAGCTGTATTAGAGGATACATTTCTTGATATCACTGTGACTCGATAGTAAATAGCTGGATTAGGATGAAGTACAGATATCATCCACAGATCTCCCCAGATTCAGTTCCCTACCCAGATTTCTCTGCAAACACATTGAAAAGGTAACCTACAACAATAAACTGTTTCTGTATACAATTTCATCAGAAACGTATTGTTTTTGAGTAAAGTGGACCCTTATAGTCATGTGTAAACACTACACCACACAGCGTGAACGGTGAGAAGTTCTTTCTCTGAATTTAACTCATTCACCAAGTGAAGCAGCGGGCAGCCAGGAACACAGCACCTGGGGAGCAGAGTGTGGGGACAGAACTTTTCTCAAGGGAACCTCAGTGGTGCCACTGGCAGTCCTGGGATTTAGACCCACACTCCTCTGATTGCAGGGGCGAGTACCTACCCACCAGGCCTTCAGCTGCCCCTGAAGAAATTTGTTGGTACACAAGTTTTCCTCTATTTTAAGGAATAATAAGAACCAAACTCCTGTCTAAGGAAACCCCTTATTTTTTAATTGAAATTCATGAATTTTGAATTGAAATTCACCTTCAGTCACCATCAGCATCCAGTGCTTTCCTAAACCAAGCGTTGCCATGGCGACTGGTACATGTGTCCTCCTCCCCTCCTCACTGTGTCATTTCTATTTTTGTTGTAGATGTGTCATGGAGAAAGAACATTTTCCCTGTGCTGTTTGCTTCTAAGCTTTACTGCTTTAGCCCAACCAGGGCATCATTAGAGATGCTCATACACTATATGGACAAAAGTATTGAGAGGCCTGACCATTCCACCAACAGGGACTTTAATGACACAGCATTCAAATCCATAAACTTCAATATGGAGTTGATTCCCCTTTGCAGCTATAACAGCTTCCACTCTGGAAGACCTTCCATAAGATTTTGGATTTTCTGTGAGAATTTGTGCCCATTTATTCTGTAGAGCATTTATGAGGTCAGACACTGATGTTGGACGAGAAGGCCTGGATCACAATCTCCGTTCCAGTTCTTCTCAAAGGTGTTGGATGGGGTTGAGGTCAGGACTCAGTCAGTCAAGCTCTTCCACGCTGAACTGCTCCAGCCACGTCTTTTTGGAGCTCGCTTTGTGCACTGAGGCACAGTCATGCTGTAGTAGAAAAGGTTCTTCCCCAAAGTCGGAAGCCAGAATTGTCGTGGCATGCTGAAGCATTACGATTGCCCTTCACTGGAAGTGAGGGACCACCCCTAAATTCAGTAATTAGGAGGCGTGACCCAATACTTTTGTCAGTGTAGTGTAGAATCCATGTCTTTTTAAACGTTGGCATGATACAAGCATGAAAATCGTGTTTGGCAGGTGAATGTATACATTTTGAATGGTGTAGTAATTCAGATGTAAAAGAACGTGTAGTGTTGGTAAAAATTTGAAGAAATGTGCTGCACTGGACAGATTTGTTGTTGTATCGATCAAAACATGAAGGAGGTGTGTATGTGTGTGGGTATGGATGGAGTAGCGCATGCGCAGATCACGTCATCCGGGTATTTCGTGTCTGAGCGTGTGTGTTGAGGAGGCGGGAAATGGCGACCAGAGCTGCAGTGCCGAGCGGCTCCGACCTGAAATAAACACGAAAATAAAGACACACGGTAGGCCGGAGAGAGCGGCTGCACACGCAGCAGACACCCAGGCACCGCCACCATAAAAGTACCGAGGTTCCGGACCGTGCTGTTTGGTGAGTTTGTAGTCGCTGTAATTCCTTCTGTCTGTTCTCATGTGGCTAAGTGTAGCGATGAGGAGTTCGAATCAGTTCGCCGGTTCTTTCGAGTCGAGTCACCATTTCAGTGATTCGCAATCCAACTTCACTTTGACGTTCTTGCATTACCTGTTTATACTTGTTATTCTCATTTCTCGTTTCTACAAGTGAAGTTCAGTTCAAGCAGTACGTCTAATGCTTAGTAATACAATTACATTCAGAATGCACTACCCGTTAAAGGTGGGACATTTGCATTCTTGCAGTAGCGAAGTGGACAGAACAATAGAGAATAAAAGACATACAACACAACAGTATTGTATACTGTATAAAAAGCACACTATACAAATATGAGTTAGAACATGTATGTGTATATACCCACATTATGTACAATGGATGTACGTACTCTATATGGACAAAAGCATTGGGGAGACACCTGTTTTTCAGGGTGTGGTCTAGGCCCCTTACTTCTATCTTCAGCAGACTAAGACATTTTGGACAGCACCATGCTTCCAACTTTGTGGACCCAGTTTGGGGAAGAACCTTTTCTATTCCAGCATGACTGTGTCCCAGTAGACGAAGCAGCTCCATAAAGACGTGGCTGGATGAGTTTAGTGTGGAAGAACTTGACTGGCCACACAGAGTCCTCACCTCAACCCCATCCAGCACCTTTGGGATGAACTGGAACGGAGATTGTGATCCAGACCTTCTCGTCCAACAACAGTGCCTGACCTTATAAATGCTCTACAGAATGAATGCGCACTAATTCCCAGAGAAAGTCCAAAATCTTGAGGAACGCCCTCCAAAAAGAGAGGAAACTGTTATAGCTGTGAAGGGCGACCAACCACCTCATATTAAAGTTTATGGATCTGAATGTGGTGTAATGGTCAGGTGTCCCAATACTTTTATCCATTTAGTGTAAAGAATAAGGCCCCTATGTACATAAACACACACACAACAGATAGAGGGTGCCAGATTAAATATATAGCATCCTCAGAGAGTTGTTTTAATGTTATAATCTGGTTAACGTTTATTTTTTACTCGAAATGCAAACAGATGTGCAGCGTTCGATTCACTTCGACACGATTCCTTTCAACCGTTTCTTCTTGAAGACTCGGTTTAGACGAGTCTTTCATTGCTTTTCTGGAGGCTCTAACGGTTCACACGGCTTCTTCTTGCTCTTTTGGTGGCTAGATCTTTATAAATAACGCTTCAGATACTCGCTCGGCCTGCTCCTTACACATTTAATATAATAACTACTGCTGTTATACAGCTCTACCCTCTTTATTTTTCCATTTTTGCCCGTTTAGAAGAGAAGCACCCCGCCAGCCCCGTTGAGCTGCTCCGAGAGAATGGTAATAGTCTCTACCTTACCTGTTAGGGGGGCACCTACACTAACAGTAGCTGTAATTTCTGAACCAAGGAACAGATACGACGCGGATCAGCGTGGGAAAGATGTCCAAACATGTTTAAATGTATTTTTCATCGAGCTGCAAAGCTTTGTCGAAGCATTGTGGAGTTTTAGTGCAGCCAGTCAACAAGTGCTGCAACAGAAATGAAGAAAAATTGTTAAAATAGGAGTAGGAAGGTCGTAACTTCAGTTTTAGCAAGTTGTTTGAGTACTTCTGACTTGTTTAGAGTCCCAGAATGTGGGTGTTTTCGTGTAGGTGCTGTGTTGTGTTGTTTTGTCCGTTATTTACGAAAAAGCAAAATGAGGTAGCTAGCTAGCAGGTCATATTGCTGTGAAGGCATATTTTATACATATATAATTGATGTAATTAGTCATGTAGTTAGATTTAGAGGTATTTTTGTTTCTAAGCTATGACTCCGTTAGTCATTTTGTTTTCATTTTCTCAAAAGAAGGTAAGCTAGCCCTCTATAAAGTTGCTAGCTCCCTCTTCTCAGGTATTTCCCGCCCACCTTGGAATTGAATGTACTTAAAACTTATTTTATTCGATATTTATTAAAAATATTCAGTTTCGTGGGTTTTTTTACTCAGCCCCCTGCCTTACACAGCTTGCAAAACTCTCCACTTAGTAATATTACAGCTCTGCAGGTACATAAAGTGTCAAAGTATTCCTCTTAACTGATGCACCTACAGGCATTCACATACACTATGTGGACAAAAGTATTGGGACGCACTTGTTTTTCAGGGTTTTGGGCTAGTCCCCTTTCCTCCGATGAAGGACAGTCCTAATGCTTCAGCATACCAAGACATTATGTACAAAAGTATTGGGACATCCGACCATTATATCAACAGGGGTTTTAATGACATTGCTTTCAAATGCATAGACTTTAATATGGAAACCACCCCCTTTAACAGTTTCCCCACTTTAACAGTTTCCACTCTTCTTGGAAGGCTTTCCATGAGATTTTGTAGTTTCTGTGGGAATTTATGCTCATTCATTCTGTACAGCAGTTATGAGGTCAGACACCGATGTTGGACGAGAAGGTCTGGCTTGCGATCTCCATTCCAGTTCATCTCAAAGGTAGGGTTGAGGTCAGGACTCTGTGCGTCAAGTTCTTCCACACCAAACTCATCCAGCCATTTCTTTATGGAGCTCGCTTTGTGCACTGAGACACAGTCATGCGGGAATAGAAAAGGTTCTTCCCCAAACTGTCCACAAAGTTGGAAGCAATGTCTTGGCATGCTGATGCATTAAGGTTGCCCTTCACTGGAAGTAAGAGGCTTAGCCCAAACCCAGTACGTTTGTCCATATAGTGTAATCTCTGTAGAAAAGCATAAAATAGGATGGAGCTCCATCTAGTACTTTGGGGATGAGTTGGAGTGGCGTTATTGATCACAGAACTCATCACCCAACATCAATACCTGACTTCACTTATGCTCTTGTGTTTGAATCCTCACAGCAGTGTTTCAACATCTAGTCTAAGGCCTTACCAGAAGACTAACGGTTGTTACTGCTGTAAAGGAGGACAAACTAATAACTTTAATTACCAGAAGAAACATCAAATGATGCCAAAAAACTTTTGGACCTTAATGTATCTCTTCCATGCAGATATATCATCAGGTTTTGCTCATTTATAATAATGCTGACTCATTTTGCAATGTTTCAGTTTTACTCATAGTCTGATGTAGTGCATTTCCTCTCATCTCACATAGATTCAAGTCATCCGTTATCTCTATGATGCTTGGAATACACCGTACAATTCTGTTCTGTCCCAGACGAAAGATGAGAATTCCGAAACGTTTTGATTTCTTTGGTCCTAAACGGTGGTCCTGTGTTGTACTGTGAGGGCAGTTCGAAGATGGCCATCGTCTCAGCGACCAAAGACAACCTGAGATTATATTCTGACAATGTCAGAAATTTAGGATGCTCGTACATCAACCCTCATACATCTACACACCTTCACACACACCATCATACATCTACACACCGTCACACACAGTCGTACATTCACACACACCGTTATGATTTGTATAGATCTTATAAGATTGCTAAAATCACACTGTCTGTAGAGTAGTGCAGTACATTGTTGGGTGCTCTGGGGCTTTGGAATCACCTCTCTAAGGGCTTTGAGGATTTTATGATGAAACTAATTGAGCGTCTTCTGTTTTGTTGTTCTTTGATGAATAGTTTTGAACAGTAATGATTCAGAGCATGGAAGTAGTTCTTGAGTGTGAACTGTTTTGTGTCACAGTCTGCAAACACTGGCCTGGCTTGATCCCCCCCACACTCCTTTACACTTCAATGGCACAGCTACTCAATGCATTTATTGCATAGTGAGTGTAGTGATTAAAGCTGCAACAATGACCACATCACCACCACAGTATTAGGAGGTTTACCACATTGTTGTCATTGCCATTATTGTCAGTTTTATTTTCCTGTTTTCTGATAGTACTGCCATCTTCACGTACACTGTATGGACAAAAGTATTGGGACACACCTGTTTTTCAGGATTTGGGCCCCTTACAGTGAAGTATAATCTTAATGCTTCAGCATAACAAGACATTTTGGACAACGCCATGCTTCCAACTTTGTGGACCCAGTTTGGGGAAGAACCCTTTCTATTCCAGCATGACTGTGCCCCAGTGCACAAAGCAAGCTCCATAAAGACATGGCTGGATGAGTTCAATATTTCAGTTTCTCACATGACTGGAACCTTGAAGTTCACATTTTAAGGTACTGTTAGCTTTTCATCTAATTATTATGTAGAAATTTGTATTTTATTGAAATATAAAAAAATACTGTAGACTAAATCCACATCATAAATATGAGGACGGGATATTGTGGAACTGTTGAGTTTTGGTTTACCGTGTAACACTAGTCTCTTACTGAATCAACACCAAACGCGATGTGTTCTGTTTTTTTGAAAACAGCATTGTTAGTATAAACTCGTCCTCTTTCTTCTCCTGCATCCACACAAACTACTGCACTGAGCTCTGGAGCTTTTTAAAGACAAACAGACCTTTAGCCAATCACATGCTAATAAGAAACAGAACAGTTTGTGCTCCATACATGGACAGAACACATCAGTTTTCTTTGAATTTTTTGTTTAAAATTATTGCTTTAGGAATATTCAGTAGTCACTGGATATTGGTAGAGACATGTCCCTACTGTCCCTTCCCAATTTTACACCTTACATTTCATGGCAGCATAAAAGATAGACGTGCCACACGTCTTTTTAATGATATTTATTTTTACCTCCTTAAACTAGGGCTGTTGCAGAGAAGGAATTTCCCCTCTAGTGATACTGGGTGGCTTAACAGTGCAACGTGTTAACACTTTTTAATTTGTTTTTGCAAATGACTTAATTTGTCCTGATTTTAGTGATACGTAAGGTGTTATTTAAATAACAAAGATAGGAGTTAAAACCGTTTAAGTACTTGTTTATTGTTAAATGCAGAATGAGGCACAATGATGCACAGTAGGCTCCATGTCTATAGCCTAGTCTACGTATGAAATGTCAAATGAAAGTAAATGAAACCAATGGTTGAATATTTTAAAGTGCAAATCTTTAGAGCCCTTCAGAATTAGATGCTGGTGTCACCAGCCCTTGATAGCAGAGATTTGCTTCCAGACAGTGTTGGCTTCTTTTTTATATATATATAATTTTGCAATTAGATTTCTGAAATTCTGCCTAAGCCGGTACAATAAAATGTACATTTACATTTACGGCATTTATCAGACGCTTTTATCCAAAGCGACTTCCATTCCCTAACTACAGGAGACAGTCTCCCTGGAGCAACTTGGGGTTAAGGGTCTTGCTCAGGAACCCAGTGGTGGTGCTGAAGGTAGGATTCGAACCCATGACCTCTTGATCCAGAGGCAAGTATCCTACGCACTAGGCCACCACCACCCGCTACGTTGCATTTATTTTATTTTTGTTTTTAAAAGTCAGTTATATTGTGTTAAGACCCAGGCTGTATCGAGGCCGATAAATTATTTGTTGACTAATCCACATGAAAAATCAATCAGAATAATTAATTTTTTTTGTTTTGTTGTTGTTGCTATACTTTATCCTGTGTTTTCAGGTCATCTCAGAAGTGTAGATGTTCTTGGATGTTATGTGGCCTGTTGATAGCGAGTTTAAAGTGTGATTACAAGTTGCTTGTCCAACTTCCATCTGAGAAGCTGTGACAGTTCGAGCCAATATTTTTCACAGTTTATCTGCTCCTGCTGTTGCTTTCACTGTTGTGTTTCTGCTGATTGGTGCAGGAAAACGAAAAGAACAAATGGTATTTTTAATCACTATTCCAATCTATTACCATTACAATTATTTATTAGTGTTATTGCATCACCAGTCACGCTCCTGTTAAGTTTTCTTTTTGTCATGATTCTTTTCGTTGCTAAAATATGTGCCGCTTCTTGCCAGAGCTTGTGCTGAATTTCGGAATCGCTCCAATGTCAGAACGTCCGTTATAATCCATAGTAGCACGCTTGTATAAATCTTTGTGTTAGGTTGATAAAGGGCCAAGTATTGATCAATTAAAAACTGGTTGAGACACACCTGAAACTTTTTAGGAGGTCAAGCTCTGTTTGGAGAGAAGGTGGAGAGATATTCGGTGTCATGACATGTACAGAACCTGAGGACAGATCAAAAGGCGAAAAAATAAAACGTGAAGATACAAAAATGGAGCAAAAAAACAAAGCACGCTTATAAAACAAACTTTCAGACACTAACACTTGTTTGTTTTGGTTTAATAGTCCTAAAATGCATAGAGCAAACAGAATTATTAATCACTGTTCCAACTTATTTTACTGTTGAAAATGTATATGAATTTTCCAATTTTGATATTTTGTTTTAGGCCTATGCCCTCCAGTCAAAATGTGCTTGTTTTTCCTGAAAATATTTATGCCCAAAGTGCAACTCTAGTCCCAAATAACAGTTAGTTATACGTTTTTTTTTTTTCCATTAAGCACTGCTTAATTAAAAAAAGAATCAAATAACAAAGAGCTGAACCAATACATGGTTTTAATACCTCTGTCTAATATGCTCATGAAGTACCTGCCATTAACCAGTGCTATATAAGACACTAGTTGTTGTGGAAACAGGATGTAATGGCTTTCTTAATATAGAGTGGGTGGGTGTGTTTTTTCTTTTTTTAATAACTTTATACCAGCAATGCACTTCTATAATAAAACAAACAGGCTTAATGATTGGTGTATACAAAATCTTGTTAATGCCTGACCCTTAAATCACTCAATAGTTAATGTAGATAAATCTTTTTAAAGCTGTTAAGTTGTTTTAGATTGTATATGGTGAAAAATGTCCTTTCAGTCTCTGTCTTGACAATGCAGTTTGGTTTATGGTTATTGGATGAGTAGAGGGAGTCAGTAACACAAACATGATGTTCTATTTGTAAATCATGGGCCTAATTCTTCTTGAATGTGGTCACATTTTAAACCTTGGATGATTTTTTTCAGACATCAAAACCAGTAGTATTGGAATGGATTGTCTTTAATGTCCCAAAATGTCAATTTGATTCACAACAAGTGGCCGGCACAGATAAACACTCAAGCATGTAAAACATGACACAAAATATAGTGCAGACATCCACAGTGGATCAGCCTTCTCCATTTCCTTCTGTCCTCTGCATCTTCCTCTCTCACGCTGGCTGCCTGCATGTCCTCCCTACTAGACCTTTCTCCTCTCCTCTTCAGTGCAGCTCCATCCTCAGCATCCTTCTCCTAAAACACTCAGTCTCTCGTCAGTATCCTCCTCCCAACACACTCAGTCTCTCGTCAGTATCCTCCTCCCAACACACTCAGTCTCTCGTCAGTATCCTCCTCCCAACACACTCACACTCTCCCAACACGTCCAAACCAACACAATCTCGCATTTTTCTTTTCCTCCAAAAGGTCCAACTCGAGCTGTTTCCCTTTAATAAACTCACCTCTGATACTGTCCATCCTCAAACTGGTCAGTATCTGTTCATCCCTAAACTCATTCCTGATACTGTTCAGCTGCTAAAAATACTGAGATATGCTTATATTCAAATGAAAAACAGGTATGATAAACAGCAGGGAGAGTTGATTGACATAAATAAAAAGTAAAACGGGAGCTTCTGATGTTTTAGGAATTATTTTAATAAAGAAAAGGTAAACATATTAGGATAAAGGCAGCAGTGCCAGCTGCAGCTCCAAGAATTGTTTATTTAATTAGGAAGATATTACTGCCAGCAGTATTTGTAACACTGTGGTAATGTGTATTTGCTTCATGCCTGATATGGTAAATGTTAGAGGTTTTAATTTGTAGTTAGAGCATGCTTTGTCCTTTATAGAGAAACGTCAAATTATATATTTCATCTCTGCCAGGTGTGGTTAATGAGGTAATATTGTGGGATAACATCACACATCATTTTAAAATTAAGTCAGGTTCACATTTTGGAGAATTGGATTGGTTTGCTTGTTTATGTTTGGTGCACATAGATGTTAAACATGTTTAGTTAAATTATCTTTATTCATAATAAGTTATAGGATGTCCTAAAGCATAATTAGAGCCACGTTGTGATGGCCTGTGTTTTGAGAGATGACCAACAAGACATGATTGCTGTAGTTTTGCTTTAGCTATTTCATTCTTAATTGTCGTCATAAGGCAAAACAGCTTTTTATATGTTAGTTCCCCCCGGTTTGTGTCTGACGTCGAGGTGTCAGACATCATGCTGAGCTTTGTTTGGTGTTCCTGTGTCACATAGAAACAAAGTTACTGTTATTTTGAAACATGTAATAATACCCACTACTAGGGTTTTAAAAATGGCGTCACTCACAAATGAACATGAACAAAAATGAACAAATTTCCTTTATTTTAGACAAAAAGAAAAAACACGATCTTTGAACCCGGGAAAACTTTCAGGATGGTCTCCGCCCACAAGTGGGTGGGGAAAACCCACAGGGAGGGACTCCAGAGAGCAGGCGTGCGGCGGCGCGCTGAGAGAAAGAGCAGCAAACGGCGAGAGTGTAGGAGAACAAACACTGGTTCTAGACTGTTTTACACCGGTTATATTTACTGAAATTAGAGTTTACTGTTCAGCTATTGGACAATTTTATGACCACAAAACTCATAACTGTGGTTTGTGTCATTCAAATGTAGCTTTAATCGAAGTGCAAATGTAGCTTTCAATCGAAGTGCAAATGTAGCTTTCAATCGAAGTGCTGTAGATAGAAACTGAACAAATGAAAATGCCCTCAGCAGTTCATGAAATGACCCTCAACAGTCAACAAAACGGAACCCCACCCAAGTCAACTAAATCAGCGTTTCTCAAACTTATTTGTCCTGGGGACCAGTCATGTCAGACTTTGGGGCTGCAGGGCCCTGCATAAATGACTGTCACCAACACCAATATTATTATTATTATTATTGTTATTATGGGCCTATATATAAGAACCAAGAAATCTTTTTTTTTTTTTTTTTTTTTGAACACTGCCAAATGGTGCTGAACATGTAAACTGACCTAAATTAAATTTCAAGTCTACTCACCCACAGGGATTATTTGGCACCAAAAATGTAAAATCATCATTCTAATGTGACTGGTGTGCCTGCTTTCTGGCCGCTAACGGGTCAAAACGAGGAAGACATGCTGACAGAGCCGCTCGGAGCGAGTTTCTGAGTTTTTCTGTTTCTGTACTTTGTTTTCGTGGCCGTTGAGTGAGAAAAAGCGGTCTCTCACAGATCCGTGGAACAGAAACTGTTTCAACTGCATCTCACTCAGCTGGGGATTTTACTCACAGCATGACAGTCAGAACTGGGACAGAGACAGCCGGCCGAACCTCGACTGTAACCCAGCA
>JBBJLS010031956.1:0-14439 GCA_037577275.1 Bryconaethiops microstoma
GGGAGACTGTCCCCTGTATTAGAATGGAAGTCGCTTTGGATAAAAAGCGTCTGCTAAATGCCGTAAATGTAAATGTAGGGGGCTGAGCCCAAACCCTGAAAAAAGGGTGTCCTAATATTTTGTCCATATAGTGTATGGTATATATAAATATACTATATCTGCTCTTTTTTATAGTTTAGAGTTTGTAGTTTATAGTTAATAATTAACATGTAAATTTCATGCATGCATGTCTTCTAAAAGCTGAGATATTTGGTTCCGAATGTAGAAAAGGCAGAAGAGAAAGTTTTGGGAATGCACTTCAGGGAATCTCAGATATTATGCATAATTTATGTGAATGTTGTTGATAGCTGAAAGGAAGTTGACACACTGTATATATAGCTGTGTCAATGCTGTGTTTCTTATTATGTAATAATTTGTTTGGGTTTGTTTCTTCTTTCAGATAGTGATTATACCTTCTTTAGGTTCTACATTAAACAAGCTTTCCAGTAATATATGCCACAATACGTTTTTTTGATTTTTGAAAAAAAAAGATAAAGTTTAATGTTATATAAGTCGGTCTTCATTTATCTAAAACTGTGCCATAGCCAAAGGACCAGCAGTGTCAAAACTTATCTCTGACAATGCCCATAACCTTTTAATCTATGTAAGTCACTCATATTAAATAGAAAATTTTATCCTATTCTAATTCCTGTGTCAGGCTATTGACTTTCTAGGGTCATTTATTGAGAACCTTTACATGTACCTTAACGGTATAATCTATTGCAAAGATGGCCCTCTCTGCCAACAAAGGGAAACATGCTTCTGGTTGTATGAAACAACTACTGGGTATGTAATTTATTTTGATGCTCAAATCTTTTTTATTGTCGTAGGACTCTCCAGCAGTATTTTGCTTAGCCTACAGGAAGAGCCCATTGAAAGCCATCTGAAACACAATAAAGAGCCGACATGATTCTAGGTTCTTTTGTATTTGAACAACAGCACAGAACATTTTCTCTTTGTTACAGTGATGGTTTGGACATAATGTATTTCTCCCAACTGTCAAACAACAGTACAGAATGCTCGGGTTTTTGCTTTACGAGAAGCATTTACATGCAAAATCATAGGCCTAAAATAGGTCAGTAGCAGGCCAGCATCAATCAGTGCAAGTGGAGCTAGTGGCAAGCTGTGCAATGCACATCATGTTAATCAGCTGTTTGAAACAGATATTGCATTCTTCTAGAACAGGGTTATTGGTGATGTTTGCATTCATTTTTAAACCCAGTAAGAATTACAACAAAGTAGAAGCTCTTCAGTAGATGTGCAGTGGTAAGTAAATGAAAGCCCAGTTTCTATTTATTTTCTCCTCATTTGCACTTAAATCCTACTGTAGCGTTCTATGCGATAAAAAACTGTGCGAAACCTACTTTAGGGTTCTTGGAGTTTTGATGGGTAGTCCACTCAAGGAGGACCCCTGTGGACAATTAATATAATTAGTAATATCAACTCATCTACACAAAACAAGACACTTTGTGACTTTCAGTGTGAAGATTTAAACTGAAACCTAAAAGCTCCCATTGACTTCAGTAGTCCTAACAGAGATCTTATCTTGGGATTTTATCATTTTCTTATGATCAGCCAGCGAAGCAGACTCATCTGTCTGGCTCTGTGGACCCAGTTAAAACCATTGAGTTTTCCCAGTTGCACAGCTGTAAACCCATCGTCTCTGATCTAGGGCTGACGCCGACTGTGCGACCTCTTTTAATGAGTCCTATAGGAGTGCTTTGCTGGCGTGGCCTGGTTGAGATTAGGTCAATGGAAGGCATGCTGAACATCTCTTTTCCACCGTGAAACAAAATAGAAATGGACTTCCCTGACTTTCAACTGTCTGAAAAGAGCTCGAGCCTTAACATCCAGTAACCCTCCAGAGTTTGAGATTATTGATTTATGCTCTTTTATTCTTGGGACCCCATTTATGCTTTTTGAATGGTCTGAGCTGAAAAAACAAGTTATACTGTCAACTACTGCAGTAGCTACAATTCCTGTGGCATGAGTACAAAGTGTGAGGAATTAATGAGCGTCCAGACACTGACTAGCCGAATGGGATTTCGAAATCATATAGAACTCTTTAGTCGTGGCCATCAAGGCTTCACTCTTGTAACTTTATGGATCTTACTTTTTTAATGTTGATTTGACTTTAGAAAAGTCCATTTTAAAAAGATATGGAGGACTTAAGTGGTAACAGTTTATTTGCCTTGCTGTACACTGGTGGTCACCAGCCCTGGGCAAGACTTCATGGATTTGCTCCACGAATTTACTCCCATCTGTTATTTACGTTCGACTGGTACTCACTTGCTTAATGTCCCTAAAATTTGACTATCTTCAGTGGGTAGTAGATCTTTTAGTGTTGTGGCTCCGAAACCCAACTAGAACGTTTCTTTTCTCTCAGTGCTCTGCTTCCTTCTTCTAGTTCTTAATTCTGCTATATATTTTTTCTTTCCTGCTTCTGTAGTCTTGTTGTATTTTGCAGCGTTTACTGTTTTGTCTACTGTCTGTTAAATGCTGTCTCTTGTTCTATGTCTATTTGTAAAGTAATCTTGAGTTTGAGAAAGGCATAAATAAAAGTTATTATTATTATTATTATTATTATTATTATTATTATTATTATTATTATTATTATTATTATTACTATAGTGCAATTGGTCATACCAGATCCAGCTAAGACTTTAGTATTTGGTAAGAATTAAGAAAAAAGGTATTAGGTAAGAAGGGTGGTGCCAGCATGTTAGATGAAGGAATTTAGCCAGAAAGTACATTTCTAGGAGCACAGTTGGAGACCGCTGCGGACTTTGTGAAGGTTTAAATTAAAATAATTATTTCTCCTTGATTGTCTGGTTGAACTACTAATTACTTTGATGACTTTAGATAAGATTTGTCAAAATTTTCCTGGCACAACTCACAAGTGAATTCAGCTCATGGACTAGGTCTGTGATGGCAGATGTTCCAGATGAAGAGATCAGCATGGTGGCTGTATATACCTGCATACATTAGAATGCGGATTTCAGCTGCTTAGTTCCGCTTGGGTTGACAAAAACGCTGGAGGTGTAGGCATATGAATGAACATGTGGGAGATATAAAGCTGTGTCAGCCTGTTAGGAAAGCTTTTCTCAAAGTTAAATTTAGCTGTCAATGTGAACTTCACATGTCACTTTTTAAGTCCTCTGATCAAAGCTGCACATCTGGATGAGATTTCCTCTGACTTCAATATAAACTAACCAGAGATTTCTTTTTCTCCTTGGGGAAAGGAAGGCTGAGTTCAAGGCAACGCATTTTTAATGAAGTGTGAAAATATAACCTTCACTATTTATTAGCTCTAAAGTAAACAATCCTTTGGCTACAACACTTTTCTGTGTTAAGTTCTATCCTACATTCTGCAGGAAAACAACTGTAAATCAATTCAATAATCTTCTGTCTAATAGTTCCTTCAAGACGCTATTATTATATTTGCTCAGAGATGATAACGAGTTTCAAATATGCCAGCAACAAAAGTGGCTTTAGTGAGAAGAATGACATTTTTTTCCTCAGAATAATAAGAGGTAGTCTTTTTTTTCTTTTTGCAGATCAGAACACTCAAAACTGCAAGCAAAATACGTAACATTGCATAATAGCGATAGAAACACACAGACTGCTTTCAGACATTTTGTAAATTTTTGAAGAAGTTTCCAAATATTAAAAATTGGCCCAAGACACTGTTACTTGCTCCCCTAGAGACATGTTCCAAATTTTTTTATATATTGGCACCTACTCAGAAGAGCTCCTTCTTTTCCAAATGAACCAGCAGAGAGGGATGGAAAAAGCAGAACGAGTAGGAGAGGCAGAGGGAGGAGGTGAGGTCAGGTGGATTGGAGATCAGATAGATGAGGCCGAGCAGACCTCCCGGGCTAATTGAGGGTAAATGTCCTGCTGTGTCACAGGCACTTCACTCAGCATATGTTTCTGATCTGCAGGCATCAGCTGTTATAATGAGTCCTGGACAGCCAATTTAGAGGGAGCGAGGCAGGAACTTGCTCAGGAAGACGAGCGGCGGACAACACACTGGGCTTGTAGTATTCCTTCCTGTGGAAAAGTAAGATGACCTGATTTGCAGTTCATGTCAGTTTTATTAGAAGCTGCCAAAAACACTGTGCAGTGAATGTCAAAAAGAATTTACACCACTGGACATTTGTAAAGTAAAGTAAAGTGGCCCCTTACAGTCATGCATGAACGCATCACAGCACACAGTGTGAACGATGTGGAATTCTTTCTCTGTATTTAACCCATTCACCAAGCGAAGCAGGGGGCTGCCACCAATGAGAGGAGCAGTGTGTGCGGATGATACCTTGCTCAATGGTACCTCAGTGATGACACTAGCAGTGTTGGGATTTGGACTTCTGAACAATAATTATTAGAACTTAACCCTCAGAGTATATTAGTAAAAATCTGATTTAAACAAATAAAACTGGTGTTTGTTCTTCTGCATGCTCTCCATTTACTGCTCTTTCACTCGGAACACCGCCACTTGGCCGCTCTCTGGACCCCCTTCCTCTGAGGGTTTCCCCCACCAACTTGTGGGTGGAGACTATCCTGAAAGTTCTCCTGGGTTTGAAGATCTTATGTTTTCTTTCCATTTGTTTCTAAGACCTGAAATAAATGAAATTTGGGAATTTTTGTTCTTTATGGGCATTTGCATGTGGTGCCATTTTTAAAACCCCAGTAGTGGTTGTCATTATTAAATGGTTTTAAATGTGATACCGGAAGACCAAACAAAGCTCAGCATGACGTCTAACAACCTGAGCATCAACACAAACTGTGGGAACTTGTATTTCAAGAGTTTTGTCGTATGACGTCAATTTACCATTTGTTGCACTGCCAGCACGGGTCCATGCCACTTGGTTTCTAAGGGAACCAATACTGAAGAAGTTACTCCAAAATTACCTTGAAAATACCTTCATCCAGCCTGCACTTCTGATACCTTGCTACTTTTTGAAGCCTGGTTTTATAATTTGACATCCTCTGAAACACTCAATTATGCTCAAATACTTTTAGAAGGTTCCCAAGTGTGTCTTGACCTGAATGTGTGGCCCAAGTAAAACTTTAATTACTATTGAACTTTTACATTAGGTGTGCTCAGTCCTGCTCTTGGATATCTACCTCCCAGCAGAGATCAGATCCAACACTTCTGACTCTGATATTCAGAGGTATTCAATTCCAGGATCAGGTGAGTTAGACTAGGCCTAGAGCTAAACTGCGTGGAAGATATCCAGGACCATGACTGAGCACTCCTGCTTCACGTTATGTTGAGATTCTTTAAACAAATCTAATTTAGATTTTTCTCTCAGAGGAATCATGCACTGGAAGGCTCTTTTGGGAACCCAGTGTAGCTTTTGTGGTCATCACTCCAAACCTTATGGATGTATTAATATTATGGAGGTTATGATGGCTCCTCTTTTGGTTATGATGGCTCCTCTTCCTTCTTGGTGAGTTGCTGTCGTTTTGCTCTGAAGATTCTATAAGATACTGATAAATGTACAGTAATATAGATTTAGAAACATAATTACTCAGATAATTCACACAAGTAATTAAATAGCTGTCTCTTCTTTTACCCTTCAAACTTAGTCAAGAAACATACTTTGTCATTTGGAAGGGTACAAACACATCTTTCACAGACAAAACATCATTTTTATTATGCCCGATTTCCAAAATAGCAAGAGGCGACTGGTTTTATTGATATATCAACGTGTGAAGGATAAGTTACTTACCTATGTACATTCTTTTCCTGATCTCAATCTCTCATGGAACTCATAACATCCTCATCAATCTCAACCTTTTCCCCCTTTCACACTTCACTGAATTGTTGGAGAGCATTCTATCCACCAATACCACATTAAGCTTTATTAACCTGCTTTCTCCCGCACTGACTAAGCCAAGCTTCCAAACCAGAGGGAAACCCAAAATCCTCACCATCATTTTGAATAATGTAATAGTGAAATATTAAAACATTTATATATAAACATTTAGCAGTGAACTTTCTTGAAGGTACACGCTCCTAGCATTCCTCTAACTGTATTATTAAACAGAAATCAAAAACAGCACAATATGCTTGACCCAGTAATATGTTGCCATGGCTCACAGTAGTTATAGGAGGAAAAGGTCAGCTTGCAAGCCATAATGTTTTCCATTTTACCTGATCTGTTTTGAGCTACACAATACAAACATTACTGCGGTCTGAATCTACTAAAGACACTACATTCACCGTAGTGGTCCATCATCCATCAAGTTTGCATTAATACAGCTGTATGGCGACTGTAATAGCTAAAAGTATCTGAACATCACAACTGTATGAGCTTGCTGCCCATCTCATTCCAAAACCATGTACATTAATATGAAGTGCCTTTTTAGTGGCTGTAACACTTTTCTAAAAAGGCTTCCCACAAGATTTTGGAGTTTGGGGAATCTGCGTATTTTCAGCCAAAAAAAAAGCCTTTCCCTCACAAAGAAGTCCTGGGCCACCACTGACAATCCTGTTAATCCCAAAAGTACTCATCTGGATTGAGGTCAAGACACTGTGCAGGCCTGGGGAGTTCCTCCACAACAAACCTGTCAAATCATGTCTCTTTGGCCTCCCTTTGCACATAGGAGCACAGAACAGCTGGAACAGAACAGGGCGGTCACCAAATTCTTACCACAAAATTGGAAGCATGTAATTGTCTAAAAGGCCTTTGTAACATTAACATTATCCTTCACTGAAACAATCGATCAAGCCCAAATCCTGAAAAACAGCCCTTCACTATACTTCACTGCAGCACTATGTATTCTGGTAGGCAGCATTTTCCGGGCATCTGCCAAATCCAGATTATTTCATTAGGCTGCCAGATCATGAAGTGAGATTCATCATTTTGCAAGCTTGCGTTATCTAATCTGCCTGAACTGATAATGCAAAAAACAAAATCACACAATGGGTATTTGTTTTTTTTTTGTCTCAAATAAAGTTGTTGTTTTTTTTTCATTTGTGCATGTTATTAAAAAGACAAATAAAATGAAATTAACATTTTCTTATAGGGAGAGAGCAGGCAGGGAACTAGAGTAAGAAATGAAGCAGAGCATGGCAAATTAAGCTGGTTAGAATATTTAGTAAAAAAAAAAAAGGCTGGGGGGGGGGGGCAGTTTCTCCCACTGTCATAAACTGTCTTCCCCTTGTCATCTTGTCATGCAACAAAGAGGTGGGGTTGTGCCCCACTTAATTTGTCTTGAACCCCATGCAGTCAGCAGTCTAGAAATGTCTGTAACATACCCATTCAAACCTAGCCACATTACACCTAATGTGCACTAGATCTAGACACAAAACCTGGTCATGGATTTTCTTTGTGGTGTCAGCTGTGTCAGTGAAGTTTACAAACATGTTAAGACTTGCCATATTCGTCAAACCGACAAGTCTGGAGTGCCCTGTATTTCCCATTAGATCTCCCTCCAGTTCGCTTCTTTCTGTGAAAACATGCACTGAGCCAGTGGGATCTGTCAGGGCTGTTTTGTGGAACTTGTTTATGACATTGGCACAATTTAGATGACAGTAAAATGAAAATACATACCAGTTTGGGGCAAAAAACAATGGATTGACACAAATCTTTTGAGCAAAGTTACTGGTAACATGTTCTACAGTGGGTTCATGGTGGCCCTTTCTGTTTAACCCTGTGTTTAATGCACATGCAACATAGATATCATCATGGATATTTTCGATCTTTGTTAATTTAGCATAATTCTATTTACCCAGGGAACACACACAGAAAAAAAACATAAAAGGAAAGGACAGGAATGACAGTGCCCTTGCCTAAAGGCAAAATTGCAGTATTCAGGTGATGAGAAGCCAGAAAGATGCAATTGGAGCACACAGGAATTGCTGCCTTTTGAAAGAAAGTCTGATTCCACTTTACAGTAAAACTACCATTACAAGGGTTTAATAATAACTTTGTTACTGATTACACATAACAATTTAAGCTTTGGAACTTTGGATGAATATACAGTTCATTCATTTCTGTTACCGCTTAATCCCTACTATGGTTGTGGGTACCCGGAGCCAATGGGCATGAGGCAGGGATTCACCTTGGGCGGTTAATTGTGTGAGTGAATGGTGTGTGTGTGTGTGTGTGTGTGTGTGTGTGTGTGTGTGTGTGTGTGTGTCTCACCCGCCCAGGGTCCCACACACACACACACCATTCACTCACACCTATGGTCAATTTAGAATCTCCAATTCACCTGACGCGCATGTCTTTGGACTGTGGGAGAAAACAGAGACCCCAGAGGAAACCCACGCCACCATGAGGAGAACATGCAAACTCCACACACACAAGGTCAGGACCCGGATTCAAACCCCCAACCCTACTCACTGCACCACCGTGGGGCCTGAAAATGCAGTTATAACATGAATTTGAAGGGCAACAGTGACCTGCTATATCTGAAGAAACTGACAGGTAGAAGATCTTTAGCATGTAAACTGTAAACAGTATAAATGAATGTGGGCTCACTATTTGTAAAGCAACAGATCACAAATTGATATTTATTTAAGCTTTTGTTAGGGTAGTCTTCTTACAAAGTGGCGCACACAGCATTTCCTTGTCAAGTGATTTAAATAATTGAACAGATGACATAAAAACAATACAAGTTACTGTGGTCTTAATCAAAAATCAAAAATACAAAACAGTCTTAAATGCTTCCTGAGCATTGCATCTGTCCTCCTTTATTAGTAAAGCCACCTGCAGACCTAGAACGCTTTCTTCTATTAATTAATTCAGCCATCTGTCACTGGTTTGAGTGGCTTAACAAGCATTTCCTTCATTTCTTTCCTTGCTACACTTAACTCCATTTACAGTTGCTTCCCTCACATTGTCTCTATGTACCTGCTATCTTCTTTAACTCAGATTACTCCTCTATCTATCACTGAGCTAATTAAAAACTCAAGCTCATCTTTTTGTCAGTTGGACCCTGCCCTCACCTCCCTCCTGAAAACTTCTATCCATCATTGCTGAGCCTGTCTCACATTTCATTGATAGATCTCTTGTTTCTGGTATTGTTCCACTTGACTTGCAGAAGTCACTGCATGATAAAAAACGTGTTTCTTCCCAGCTACAGTCCTATCGTCACGATTTCATCATCATCTTCATGAATGATTTCAGTCTGGTCCATTAATAGATGAGTGTAAATTCTTTTCTCTCTGTTGCCCTTCGTCTCCTGATTTTATTTATTTATTTATTTATTTTTTGGTGGACAATGCTGTTATATAAATTTAATTTGTTGTTGTTACGTTCTGAAACAAACGTATCATACTTAGACCCTGACTGCTTGAAGTATGCACTTTGGCTCAAGGTGATGGTGATGCCCTAACACAGCATTTCTTTGGGCTCTACCTAATAAGTCGTCATCATTTCTCTATGCCAGATCAGTTAGCAAAAACGTGATAATGTCTGGTGGGCTCCAAGGTCAGGGTTGAAGAACACTGCTTACAAGACCTGCTCTCAGTTAAAAGTCTCTAGAACAAACAAAACCTGTCAGAAAGTGAAAAGCATGCTCAGTTGGTTTAAACTGAAGTGACTACTTGACAGGTGATTCCACTTTTTGGTTTCTGAAAACTTCACAGCTGCTTCTCCGGCTATATGATCAAGTATCATCTTCTAATCTTTGAGGTATTTGGTTGGATCTGAGCAAGATGTTTCTGCACTTAAGAATGCACCCTGCTGCTGCCACCCCATCATCAATAAAGACAACTGTATTAGTTCCACTGGTAACCCTACATGATCACGACAGCATGTTTCACAGATGAAGTGGTATGCCTTGAATCATGAGCAGGTCTGTTATCTACGCTTTCTTCATTCCATTACTCTTGCTCCTCTTTATCTCGACTATCCGTAAAAATTTTCTTACAACTTCAAAGGCTTTTATGCACTTTGTTGCAAACGGCAACCTTTCCGTTCTTGAGGCTTACTGGGGGTTTACATCTTGTGATAAAGGTCATTCTGAGGTATGCTTCTCTTTGTAACAGTCTTTGACACAAGTATACTGAAATCCATGGTAGTGTTCTCAAACTATTTAACATTTTTTTCTTTATACTTGCAGGTAATCCACTACTCTACTCTTCTGTGACCTGCAGTTTGCTATGGAAAAGCTCATGGTTGCATTCTTGCTGTACCAAGCAGGTTTGAAACACCAAGGGTCAGTTTATTAAACAGGAGTTGAGCCTAGTGCTGGACTACACAGGATTTTGAATGGAGATTTTCCATTGTAAAGAAACAAATATTGAGTAATCTAGTAATTCTGGTCAAGGCAACTGATCCTAATATTTCAGTGTAATGATGTTCTGTATCAGTGATGTTAAAAATGTGGCCCTCATGTTGAGAAGAAGCAACTCCAGATCTTTGCCTATTCGGATATATAGACGTCTTGATTTTTTAGCTCTCTTGTGTATGAAATAGTGATTAAATGATACACAGTCAACAAAATGGAGTGGTTCTGAACTCACAAATGTAGATTCAGTAGTTTAGATTGAAGAAAAACAACACCCCACTAGTTTAACATGACTCCCCCAAGTTTGAAAAAATGCTAGGAGTGACACACTGGACCAACCGGGAAGAAAGACAGTGGCTGCTATGACGCAAAGAGGTGGAAAAGTGGCAAAAACACATTACACTGCCTTGTTTTTTCTAAACAGTTTGTGTTTCTAACACAGCTACCCATAACTAACATTATGTAGCACAGTGTCAGCACTCTCGTCTCTACCGCTCATATTTCAAACTCATATTTGGTGAATGAGGTGGTCCTTGCCATCAGCGGAGGGAACATTGGTTCTATAGCAAGAGTTGAACCAGAGGAGGCACTGCCTTTAAACAGAAATTAAACTGACCATAATAATGAAATTATTTTTACAGTTTGCAAAGATTATCTGTTTAAAGATGACTTTTGTGTGTTAACATCATAGTCATTGTTTCATTTCAAATCAATTTTCTGTAGGTTCAACTTAATTCCACACAAGGCAGAGAGGCACAGAGAGAGAGAGAGAGAGAGAGAGAGAGAGAGAGAGAGAGAGAGACAGAGACAGAGACAGAGAGACCGAGAATGAGAGAGAGAGAGAGAGAAAGAAAAAGAGACAGAGACCAAGAGAGAGAGAGAGAGGGAAAGAGAGACAGAGACCAAGAGAGATAGAGAGAGAAACAAAAAAAGAGAGACAGAGAGAGAAGGAGAAAGAGCACCTACTTTTTTCATTAAGTCCTTATCACACATAAGACTGCAAAACCACCATAAGACCATAAGTGTCCATAAGACCAAAGTTTCTTTTATGGAAGTCCACTCTATCCCTCAATTTCATCCAGTAATAATAAATCTGCGATCTGAGGAGCGGGGAGCTTCTTTAAGGTCACATATCTTACAGCCCAGATTTCAGAATTCTAATTTTAAAAGAAGTGAAGGTTTCCTTGGTTCGTCTGGAAACTAAATTCCAATACCAGGCGTCATTAATTTGAAATGACTCTTCGCAAGGCTAGGCAGAAGGAACTACAGCAAGAATTAGCTTCCCCTTACTCCATCAAAGCAGCTGCACTGGTGAGATTTATCACTGGTAAGATTTATACCTTAATAGACTCCAAATTCCCTCGCTCTCCAGATACAGGCGACAGAACCAGTAAGGCAAGCAGGAGAGAAAAATGACTGATAATAAATGTTTGAAGCTGAGGAGTGAAAACTTAATCTGCAGTTATTTCTACTCCCAGTGATGGGAGGGAGAAGGCAGCTGAGGGCTCTGTGAAGCTCTCTTGTCCTTTTGTTATTGATGTTTAATGGTTTTGTTTTATGTGAATTTGTCAAATTCTCTTTCTAGGTCTGTTTCATGTATGTTCTTTTTAGTTTTGTAATATTAAAATGTCTTTTTGCCATAGTTGTCCTGGATTTAATTGTTTTACCATTTAAGTTTCACTTTGTGTTTTTATGTTATTATTCATTTTCATATGCCTGTTTTCAAACCTTTTTTTTTTTCTGTTCTTTTAAGATTCATTTATGTAAATGATCTTTTTTTTCTGATAGGCTGCTCTATACTGTGTCCCAATCAAAAACAAGAGCAAATAAAAACACTTCTTGTAACTTCAAAATAAAAGCAGCTATATCTGCAGTAGACTTAATAAGTGGATATGTGTAATATGTGGATATATTTTTGTGACATCATAAACAGGTGATTTTAAAGTTATAGCTGATCAGTATGTCTGATTTAGGATCTTTAGTATATATGGAAAATCATCTTTTTGGATTAGCTGCAGTGTTTGTTTAACACCTGTGGTCACAAATGAGTTAATTCAACATTTTCTTTCCTGTGTGTTGGCTCTGTTTCTCTGCAGGGCTCAAATAGGAGTTTTTCTTACAGCAGATGAGTATAATTCTAATTAGAATTACGGACTTCATGTTCAGGCTCCTGTCTGAAAAGCCGTTCCATGGTAACAGAGAGCGGCTGTGTCAAATTTGGACTTGATGATTAGACCACACATAAAAACTCAAGGAGGAGCATTAATATTCATCCTGTGTTCAAAGCCCTTTTACCCTCTTTCAATGCATCAAGTGCCATCTGCTTCAAGCTCGGCATCAGACCAAATAGGAGCACAAGGCTCATGCCAGGAACACTGAAATGCGTGATACTACATGAAACCAGTCAGCATGGTCTTGAGGAGAAGCGCACCAAACAATGGACAGTCGGCGGGCAATACAAGTAGACGATCTCTTAACCAGAGAGTCCTTTCTGCAGGGAATACTGATGAGGCCTTTCTTTTCAGAGCTCCTGAAGTACACTTGAAGGTGAGATTCTTAAATTTCAATTCACAAAAGACTATGAAGGCAGTATGGCAGCCAGGGCGTGGTCAGAGCTTAAGGTGGACCAAGAGAGACATGAGCTGGTTTCAACTCTCATTCTCACCTTCTCTTTCATGTTTTTTTATTCAGTCTGTATTATTTCTCAGACTGTCCTCTCTTTATTTCGATAAACATAGATTTGCATTTAAAAAGAAAAAGCAGTTTTTTGGAAAATCAAAACAATGTGCAATAACTCCAGAGGACCTCGTATCTGTAAACAGGAAACAAACCAGACCTCATATCTGTAAAGCAGGAAACAAACATTCTTAATCTAAATGATAAATGAACCATTTCTATTGGTTCATTCATCATGAAATGTTGCTTTCTCAAGAGATTTTCAAAAATTATAAAATGACTACTTACTAACTGGAATGCTATTGAAAATAATGGATCATTCCAGTCTTAAAATCTAGTGGATTGAACTGAATGCAGTAAGCTAGTGTTTAGTCTCTGGAGGGAAAGCAATGCGGCTGTTTTTAGAGCACAATATCTTGGAAAACACAAGGTTATGAATGTGTCTGAGCTGAGGAGAAAGAGAAGCATTTTTTTTTATAACCTCAGAACAGCATGGCCTGCCATTTAGTTGGCTGGAAACTCAGAAGGCTCTATGTGAACCTGGCTGCATTTGCTACGTTAACTACTTCACAATCACCCACTCACTCAACACCAGCTCTACACATCAAAGGCAGTTATAGGTTGACATACTCGTACAGTGTGGTGGCTTTTCAGGACCTGGGGCCTGTACTACAAAGCGTGTTTACTGGCTTATTACGGTAAGTTCGGGAGTAACTTGATCACATGAGGTGTAACTTTGTGAGTAACCCGTCCTACGAAAGGTGATTAGGTTTAACCCGAGATATGTTGCCAGCCATGGCAATTTACGCAGCGTCTCATACCTGCTACGACCAGGTTATGTTCTTGTTTAAGTCACGGTTTAGTGTAAGCTTGCAATACACAAGTCCCGCCCCTCCACACACCACTTCTCTGCAGCCAAATGTATACCTGGAAGATCAGTGGGACATTGGCGCCTGGATCGCGAGGGGCTCTCTCCGCAGGGCGAGGGTTTTTAGAGACCAGCAGAATCTTTATTGTAATTTTATTACATTTTTTTATCTTTATAGTCTCTGCACAGGCGAAGTGAGGCTTAAACTGAACACAATTTCCCCACATGATTTCCAAGGGTCATAGGAGCCATTGATCACACACACATCCCTATCAGGACACCCCTGGGAGAGCATGAGGGCGAGTATGTGAATCAGAAATCAACGTACAGGTATCTTTGATCATATCTTAATTGATTTGATATATGGGCTATGGACTACATCAGCAGCGGCCAACCAGTCAGAGACCAAGAGCCACATTTTTTACTGTGTTACCGCAAAGAGCCACATCATACACTTGGACACACATGAACATCACCCATCCCTTCCTCTCACATACACACACACACACACACACACACACACACACACACACACACACACCCCTCTGCTCAACCAGAGTTGTTTCCTTAAATTGTTTCCTTACATGATCTTGCCCCTTCTGGGAAAC
>JBBJLS010031967.1:0-14438 GCA_037577275.1 Bryconaethiops microstoma
CAGCATGCCATTCTCTCATGTAACTTCATGAGGAACTGCCTTCAAGAACCATATATATACATACAGACATGTTTACACGTATTCCAGCTTTAGTAATCGGGTAGTGTATATTTACTGTATTCATAGATATTGTTGCTGTCGGGACAAAACTTCATCTCCAAAAAAGTATCTTTAGACAAGAAAAAATCTTCTTAACTTTCAATGCAAGACAATGCAGAGTTTTATTTTGGACCTCTTAGAAAAATAAGAAATGGAATAATAATGGAGATGTAGTGTTTTGTTCAGACAGTAATGATATACATATAAGCTTTAATCCATGGGTTAATTTGTATGATTATGATTCGACATTGTTAATAAAGGTTGAGACTTTACAGATACTTTAATACTTTGGTTTCTTAATTATATTAATGATATAATGATATCTTCTGCATTAAAAAATTTAGTTTTATGGGATCTCCCTCTAAACAATTTTTTGCAAATAGTCAGTTTAAAGGAGAAGGAAATACTTTTAGAACTCATAAAATGAATAGAAGAGGATTTTTTCTTTGTAAATTTGGAGCATTTTGCTGGTCCAAAGATATAAATATATATAAATACACTTTTTAAATGTAACTTCATGTAAGTAATGGTGTCCATTCATCATGAAATGTTCTGCACAGTGCATTTCAGTACTGAAAGACACACAGCGGCAGCATTACTACATAAACGGATTAAAGTATCTGGAAAGTCTCTCTATTAATCAACCGTGTAATTAAATCATACAAATGAACCCAGTTGCTGAGGTTTTTACACCACATGCACATCTCACAAACAACATAGAGAACACACACAGTCCAAAAGACTGGGTTAGAGACACAGTGAGCATGGCACAGACAAAGAATGAGTATGTCTTGTATATGAAAATGAGATATTTGAGTATCTGTCCTAATCTATCCCTTTTCACAGCAATTATTCCTTATCACCTAAACATTTTACCTTTATTTCTCAAAGTGTACATGCTTTACAAGAGATCTAAAGTGCAAAGTATGATTGATAGTATCTCGGTGCCGTCTATAAGCTCATTTTCTCTCAGTGCCACACCTTTTTAAAAATGTGAACCCCCAAAAGAGCCTGTAGACTGTAAATACGTCATGATTATGACACAAGGGGTGCTGGTGAGTAATCGGCCCAGCACACTGATGAAGACAAGAGAGAGAGAGTGAAGGGCTAAAACGGAAAGAAAGTGAGCTCTGTCACTAGACCCCTAGGACAGAAAACTGCTTTACCGGCTTCGATTCAGAAACAGTCGTGCTGTCTCAAAGTCATCCAGAAGCACAGAGTCACTCTGGATAAGAATGTCAGAAAAACAAACTCGGTTCAAGTCAAGGTAGTCAAATGCTGACCCTCAAACCACACTAACACTTTCAGCACTGATAGTAAGGACACTTTGGGATATGCTAGATCAGTTGGCATCATTTTAAAGCATTCTGTCATACTCTACTCTACAGATAGGGGGCCCCGTTAAACACAGCATGAGGTAAAACGTCCAGCCTGTGATCAGCACCATGAGCTGGATTATGCCTTTCACTCAAGACTTCTTTAAACATTTAAGGCCACGTCCACACGTACACGGGCTTCATCCCGAAAACAGAGGCTTTTCTATACGTTTTAGTCTTTCGTCATTTTGGCTCAGATTTTGAAATCTCCGTTTCTGCGTTTACATGTGGACCCAAAAAACGAAGATTTTTGAAAAACAAAGACTGTTTCGCGTCATACTGTGCGCCGCGCATATGACGTCACAGTATGCGCCGTGTTTACATTAGGTTTTCATTTACAATCCCCACATTTACAAAGTACTACTGCTCTCAACCTTGTTAGGAGTTCTGGCCTGTTGAGACTCAGGAGGAGTTTCTGTCCCTCCAGCATGAAGGACAGAGACGTCAGAGTCGCTTCCGACGCTGTTATATTCAACACAGACAGTCTCTGGTAATGTCGTCCCCCCTCCAAGGCTTCTAATTGGTCGCCAATGCCGTACGGTTTAAGGATATATATCGCCACCTTGGCATGCTTCTGACAGCGTTCTTTGCGATTGCGTGTGGACGGAGATATTTTTGAAATCGTGCTCGTGTGGACGTGATTTTTTTTTAAAAACGAAAAAAGGAAAATCTCAGTTTTCAGAAATACCCGTGTACGCATGGACATGGACTAACTTACACTACACTTACAGATCGGTTATTTCACAGGGAGGGAACAGGACTGTTAAGGAAGTGGACAGGGCTATTAGAAAACGGGACAGAGGAGTAAGGAAAGGCTTTCAGGTGAAGCCATTGCCGTCTGCCAGTGGTCATGACTGTGAATGCAAACACAGCTCCATTCAAAGCTAGGAGACATACCAGGCCCAAGAGCTCCCTCCACTGCACATGGAAAAGAAACAAAGCAAAATCAAACGATTAAAATGACTGGCAGGTTATCGGCGCATAATGAGCAGGGAGCTGTGCTGGGATTTAAAAAAAAACAAACATAATTCAATACAAGGTCTCTGCAGAAGAGGTATCAAATAAGAGGGCCAGAGAGTTATTAAGGAGTTGGAGGTGATTTATGTAAACAGTGAGGCTGCATGATACACTAAGTAAAGTTACAACAGGCATAAAACTGTTAAAAACAATCAAATGTGTCTTCATTGATTTATTTTTGGACGTAAATTCTTAAAAAACATCAATGTCTGCCCTTTCCAATGTCTTTTGAAAATGGACCAATGTAAGTGGTCCAAAAGTGCTAGGAATTAACGTACATTCCAGTTTGTGAACGTTTCTTCGCTTCTCACAGTAAGTTTTCATTTTGCATAGGAAGTTTTAAGGATATGTAAAACTAAATATGTAGAGTAATGTGCATTTCCACTGGAATCAGTCTTCTTACAGTCTTTGTTATTGTTGTTATTATTATTATTTTACCTTTAAGTAGTGGTGTAGTAAGTAACAAAACCTCATTACAAGCTCTAATGTTCATTCTAAAGGGTCCTGGGCCCCACTGTTGTGAGATTAAATTAAATGCAAGTATAGCCAATAAAAAAAACAATGGTATGATGTAGGATATGAGACAAAGGGTATGTTAATTATCCAGGATTGTTTTCAAACGTGGACCAAAACAGATCAGTGGGAATGGAACAGAAAGACACTTACCCTTGACTTGGGACGAGGAGAAGACACCTGTGGGTGATAAAATTGCAAGGCATTAGACCTGATGTGCAGTTCAATGAATGGAATCTTAAAGAGACACACTTGACCAGAGTTTAATCAGATTCATTGAAAAGTTTGACTGCTTACTCTGCTTATTTCCGCTTGATCTTGCAAGTACGTTTTACAGCTGATGAGCAAGGAGAGACATGCATCTACCCTTTTAATGAACAGTTAACACTTTCTCTGATGGTGCCTGGGCAGCAATAATGAGAAAAAAGTTTCCAGAGAATTTATATTGTACTCTTTTGAAATTCAGTTATATATACTGAGGATGGTCCCCTTTTGTCGAGACCATTATATCGCTTTCAAAATAATTCAATGTTTCTTGTTTATTTTAATTGGTTCTGCCCTGACTAATTGTGGAACGAGTGCAATACAGTTTTTTTGTCCATGGCTACTGTTTCATAAAGGTCTAATCAAGGTCTAATCAAGGTGATCACACGTAGGTCCTCCCTCCAGTCCAAGAAGCCATTATGTAAAGTCTTTGCAAAGATCAGTGTGGAGAAGTGAAGTAAGTGTGTGTAATCTCTGTCTGATGCACAAACAAGCCTGCGCCATTGTAAAAAGTGTAAACACGGACTGCACGTCTGAGATGACGACAGCTTTGGACGGCGGACTTGGACTGCGACCGGCTGACATCCTCTTCACACAATGTGTTTTAGAGAAATTCCAACAAAAGGAGCAGTAGTTGCACTGAGGTTTTGGGTGGTTGCACTCATGTTCGTCAGAGTCAAAGTCAAAATCAGCTTCAGTTCATGATCCAAATTGTAAAAAACGTCTTCATGTACAAATTCAAAACTCGACAACTCGACACGATATGACTCGAAAAACGAAATTCTCGTATGCCCATTATCAACGAAGCCAAGAGGCTTCAACTGGTAATATCATGTGTCGCCTCCCCTCAATGGCCATCGGTGCTAAGTTAGATCAGAGACACTCTCTGACACCAGGCATGGGAGGAAAATCCATTATGATGTCTCATTTAAACTGACTTTAATGTGTTTTCAATGTGTTTTAAGGTAAACTCCATCATGAGTGGCGTGACTAATTTTGTAGATGACTGTTTCCATCAGGTATCAGTCATAATTTTCTCTCATATATTTTTGCAAAACGTGTACTTACAAAGCTCCTGAAGAAGTGCAGGACAGGGTTCACCTCTCCGCGGCGTCGGGTGGAGGAATGCAGGGGTCTTTGGGGTGAGGAGGAGAGGTGACCCCGGAATGAGCCCTGAAATATATGCAAAAAAAATAAGCACAGTTCAATGAAAAATGCAACAAGGTTCGCCATTATATAAGAGCAGTATTAGATGCTATACGGAACGGAAATCAAATTTGCACTAAGACAGCAGAAGTGGATATAAGTGTCTTTCATTTGTGTTGAAACCTTGTGAAGTTGTTAGATACACCAGTGTGCATACATTTATTTAAAAAAATATAATAAAGCAACATTTTACACTAATGCATGCTTAGTATTAACATTTTATCCTAAATGTTACACAGATAAATGCCATGTGTTCATTTTTATTCGTATGAAATGATACTAACTTGGTAGCATAATCTAAAAATCTGAAAAAAATTAAAGCGTTTTTCAAACTAGCACAGAAAAAATTCATATGTCCTCAACCAAGATGCCAAAATTGAAATATGCACTGCAGTACTCAGAACTGCGTAATGGCTTCAGATTGTGACAAAAGATTCCTACTGTTTTGGACAGTCTGCAGTTCTAGAAAGACAGGAAATCCCAGAACATTATGGTTCTTTATCTTCTTTCTTTGAGATGATTATGTGCCATTACCCATATATTAAGGGTCTTTTATGAGATAAAAAACACACTTTTTCAGTCTCCAAGAACTCCTCAGTTTAGCAGTTCTTAGAAATACGCGCCGCTCACTTTTATTCTCTAATAGAAGGACAGTGAATGAAGGAGATCGATCAAGTTTATGCAGCAGTCAATACTTGCTTCAAATTTCAGGTCATGCTGTCATGGCTCACCTTGCCCCGTTTCTTCTTATCCCCGCCAAAGAACTTGCCGATCTGATCCAGGATACCAGGGGACCTCTTCCTCCGGCCCAGCCCGAACGGACTCTGTCCTGAGGTGCTTGCAGTAGCCATTCTGGGTCTTGATCTTCTGAGCCTGGGTCAACAGTCTGGGTGCCCCTCCAACGTCCTTCTCAACACAATCCAATCTCCGCTCTGACACCGTCCCACCAAGCTTCTGGATAGTCTTCGGCACTTCTGAAGAAGATGGGCTGGCCTTTGAAGGTGTGGTCCCCCCCGCCCCGTCCCGGGCCTTCATGGGAGATGAGGTGGGTCCATAATAGCGTCAGTGGCTCTGGGGTGGTGCCAGGCATTCTTCAGAGCCTGTGTACCCTTGGAGTCAGTCACTGCCCTGCTCTCTGTTGAAGGAGCTTCCATTGTTCTCATCCACATCTGCTTGGTCTGGCTCAGGCACAACAAGGCCTATCTATGAGAGAGAAGCAGCTCAATGCAAAACAGCCCCCAGCACAATCAAACTATTGTCACAGCGATTCATATCCTTTCTACAAATAATTGTTGAAAGCTGAAATATGATGTGTGCGAGTCATTTGTGCTGTTTGGTCGGAAAGCACCTTTCACGCTTCCTGTTAAATCTCTGTGGTAGAGATTTTGAAGGGAATAATGCTAAATAAGGGCTTTTCAATGGGACAGTGTGAAGATGTAGGACAATAGCAGCGGTCTTCCAAGGACACTGAACATCTTTTCACTGCTAAATATGTTTCTAAAGAGAAATGTTGAGCAAATCTTTGTGCAACTTAGAGTAAGGCTTTGATATTTCCTGCCTATTTTTTTGAGATTCGCTTGACTTATTTTTCGTTGGACGTTTAAGTCATGTCGTCATATTGTGGTCTATTTATGCACACATTAGGAGCTCAGAAAGGAAAGGAATGGTGTTTTAAAAAAAAAAAAAAAGCCACTTTTGCACTCCGTGGTCAGCAAAAACGCTCCAAACACAAAAAATTTGGTTGTATTTTAACACGAACCTGTTCATGAAAAAGCTTCTCATGAACAGATCAGATCCAGTTGAGAGTCGTTTGAGGAAATGCTTTAGTAGAAGGGATGAGACCCTCTGACCTTAATAGGCATTAACATCATCAAGTGCACAAATTTGCATACACCTGAATAGTGACCCAGATACACTGCAAATATAGTATATTTCTTTTTCATTATACTCATTATACTCATAATTTAACCAAGTCCTAAGTAATTTATTTCCATGTTTAAATGAAAAAAAAAAAACATGTGGTCTCAGACTATTGGACTCCACTATATGTTTGCATGTGCATAATTTCATATTTTGACACCAAAATGACCTCATAATTGAGATGATCCAGTGACTGAAATTTGTTCACCACAAGGCATGATTTTCAAAAATGCCTTCTCGTAGAAAAACTCCATTTCAATTCAGCTCTGTTTCTAATTTGGTTGTCCATTGAGAAATTATGAATTCAGCATGTCATGATGAAACCTAAAAACACATAAAAACATGTTAATGTTGCCCTTTGTGTTAGTCTTTAACAAGCATGAATATATGTGTAATATGGACACATGACCAGATGCCACAGTGGACTCTTTGAATAGAAAGGTGGCTTTCATGCTTTCTGAGAAAAAGCGCTGAAATCTCATCCATCCTGATGACAACAATGTGTTCTGAACTCGTCTGTTTAAAAGTGCACATTTCCATGTATACAGATAGGTTAAGACTAAAGGTGGCACTAAGTGCTTTTAACAAAATAGAAAGGTAAGCAAAGCTAAGGGCCAAAACACGAATATTGAACAAGTGAACATTTTAACGGTGGTAAATTGTTCGACTGATACATTTCATCTTCAACTACAGTCTTAAACATAAGGAAGCCAACATATTCTTTGTGCATTGACAATGAAGAACCACTCTTTTTCTGTCGATATGAAGAACCTTTTAAATGTTTAAAGAACCTCTGCATAATGTAAAGAACCCCACAAAGAACCCTGATTGGTGGATAACCCTTAATATGTTCTGTACACTCCTAAAACTCTTATTGAATATGGTTCTTTGGGAAATCGATAGTGTTTATTCTATGGTATTACTGAATTATTCCATTGTGTTGTCTTTAAGCGTGTAGAAGATACGATGCAAAATATCTGTAGGTGGAAGAAGGTAAAAGACTTCATTCTTCATCTTCATTATTCTTATACAACAAGTGTAAACATAAGACTTTGAAATAAGCAGTCAAAGCCAAGGCAAAATTAACTGAAGTTTAATTAAAATGATAAACAGTAGCTACAGAGGGGTTTAGATGAGGCATCAATTTCTTTTGACAAAGAGTTTGTCTCTACTGGTCACTCTGAAAAACAATGTACTCAAAATGTGCCCTGAAAATACACCAAACCCCCTCATTTCAATTAAGTGGCCGGTAATTTGTGAAACTGAGCCCTTAATTTGACCTTAAAATTAGATTTAAGGCATAAATGTGAAACCCCTTAATCTTACATTTAAGGCGTTAATTCAGTAGGTCCTATTATTTATGGGGCAAATTTGAAAAAGTAAGTGGAAAATTCAGTAGTTTTACCCCATAATTAGCCTTAATCTGTGCACTTTATCCCTTAATTTTCCTTCATTTCATATATGAGAAATTAAGGTCTAAATGGAGGTAATTTTAAGGGATAACGTTAAGGTGTTTGGTTTCGTAGTGGTGCAGGAGTGTTTGGGGGATTTGGGGGTAGAGACATTACTAATGGGGAATTTAATGCAAGTGGAAAGCACATGAAACCACAACTAACTGTCCTCAGGCAGGCGTTCCCTTCACAGTGCACTCTCAGACTAATGGTAAGGAAGGAAAGTAGTCATTTGACAAGACCGCCTGGCAGCAGGTATAACAGTTCCACAGAGAACAATCAGCAATCATCTTCTGAAATAATGTACTTGCATGTATAATTCCAAGAACACCCTAGACACTGCAGTACGGAAGTAGGTGCACCAAGATATGGGGCTGTTTCTAAGTGGCATTAAATGCAATGATGAAATATAAATAGGTGTTCCAGGAGATTGTAGAGGAGCATTTGAACCTCATAGCTTAAGAAAGAGGAAAGGTTAAACATTTCAAACACATTGACCCCAAATACACAGTCGAAGTAACTTAATATTTAAGGCCAAGCCACTGAACATCCCAAATCTGGAGTCCCATTGAAAACATAGGAAAACTGTTTGAGAGAGGGACCTAACAAGCCAACACTTGATTTGAAAGTACTAATGTTACTCATTTCTGGTGTCTTAATGCTTGGTTCTTTATCCGTTTCCTTTTTTTTTTAACACATCTCTGTTTATGCTTATGAAATATTTGTTCATGTTTCATGTAAGTATAAGACATGAGTGTAAATATGAAGTGGATACATGCACTGGAGGTATATTAAATATTAAAACTGCTCAAACTTAGTCATGTTCTTGTTGAAAGAGCATCGTCTATGAAGAGAGTTGACCTACAAAATGTAATGGATATTCCTTGTTTGCTCAAAGCCGCGCGGCCACATTGAGATTGAACCTTTGCTTCTCATTTTATAGCCCTCTCTGCAGCTCTATAAATGGAGCATGATGTGCTGTTTGTTCTTTATGTCATGCCTACAGAAGCTCATCTGTTGGCTGAAGGGCTTGCTATCTCTAAATCGCCCACAAACGCTTCCAAGATAGGGAGCAGGAATGCAGGGAGTGGGTAGTTTGTACTGCGAGCACCCTTGTACGCTGAAGACGGCAGGCTTTGTTGCCCGGCAATGGGTGAAAGGGACCGGGGCAGAAACAATACCGTCCATGCAGTTGAACTTGTGGGACACAAACACAGGAGATGGTCCAAAACCACGAGAAGCATGTGGACCATGACCACAACGCCCACAGAGTGGCTGAAAACGCTTTTACGAGTGAGGACACCCAGCACGAGCGAGCGCAGGGAAAGATCTCCTCTTGTTTCAGAGAGAGTGAGTAAAGTGTGGCACTCTTAGCATTGAAGGTGTCGAAGTGGAACCACTGAGAGTCCTGCAAGGAAGGTGCAAATCATGTCCCACTCAAATGAAAGTTTTTAGCAAATACAGCTCCAGAAAAAAAATAAGAGACCGTTGCAAAAATGTTCAGTTTCCCAGGTTTTATCTTTCATAGGTGGAAGCACTGAACTGAACACCTTTGCCTTGGTTTTTAAGAACTGCTGACAATATTTCTCTTTTATTTCCAAATAAAAATGTTGTTCTTTAAAGCATAATTGTAGAGAAAATGACAAAACATCAGAATAAGAGAAATGATGCAGCGTTTACAGAACTTGAATAATTCAAAGAAAACAAATCTCTCGTTCTCTCTTAAACAAAACGGCAATAATTACCTTTGACGAACTTCTAGTACTGTTTCACCATCCAACTGGTCTCATTGTGAGAGGAGAGTGTCGATTACAGCAGTGTTTTTATACTTTTCCTTTTTTCTTGCTTATTACATCCCTAAGCTTATTGTTCAGTAATATGGATTACAATGCAAAATAGTTATTTTCTACTAATAGGTTTGGCTGTTTAAAGGTCCATCTAATTAATTCCTACCATATTGTTGCTATCAACATGCTGTCAACTGCCTAAAATGTACAAACTGACAGTCACCAGCTTGAAGTAAAACTGAATAAATCATATTTTAATATTGAACAAAACTCTTGTATGTCACAAAGCAAACTGTGAAGTCTCCCTACAGACCCCCAGCGCCCCAGGAGAGGCATGATATTGTTGTAACATAAAACAAATAGTGTCATTATGCTTATGTCCAGTGCTGAAAGTGTTTGCCAAGTGTTGATGGAATCACTGGCTGGTCATCACATCGCAATTAGCATTGCCTTGTTTGCCAGCCAGAGGGGCAATAAGGACAGGCCTCCAGAACACTGAGAGCAGCTTCCACCACACCAAAGCAGACATTCTTTGTTTTGTTTATTTTATTGATTGCTGATTGAGAGAGAAACCCAACTGATACATCGTATTGATGCAATATATCAGTGCAAGTGTTTTCCAAAACAATACTGTTTTAAAGGTAAAAATACTACATACAGATAAGTAAGACAAAACACTACTGCTGAGTATTCAGGCTGCCCAAAACCAGTTGTTGTGCCAGACACAGATGGGTGATTTAACTGCTTTATCTTATCTGTTACTTGCCAGGGTTCGTCGATGTGTTTGAGGAGGGGAACGGTGCTAGATAATGGTCCTCTGGAACCGGATTCAGGCACCCTGCCTAATTAAAACCTTGAATTTCATCAGCGTTTCTTCACTGGAATTAGGTCTGCAGTGTGTTTTGTGAAAGAAAAGGAATTGTTGAAATTTTAATCCTAAAATCAAGGTTCCCAAATGGTTCTAAACGGAAAAAGGTTACTTCAAAAGGTAAACCCTTAAAAAGGTACTTCACTCTCGCATGTCCCACTCAAACATTCCCAAAAGAAACGTTCATTAAAATGCTTCTTCTATGACATAGAACCCTTTCTAGCACCCTTAAATTTGAGTGTGCACACATAAAAAGTAAAAGTTTCTTGACTTGGATGTACTGATCTGGAAAAGACCTTCAGTTGGTACAGAATCTTTGCATCACGCCTTTAAACTTTAAACTGATTCTTCACATTTCATTTAGAAAAATATTCTTTTAAAGAATCTATTAAAAAATTCTGTTGGAAACCAAACCTGGTTTTTCAATGGCATCTTGCAAAGAACCCTTTATGGCACCTTTATTATTATTAGAACCCTTTATTATCGTGCACATAATCAGACTAACCTATAGCAGGTAGAGACGAACTACCTCTCTTTTGTAATTTCGTACAGTAGTGTGTGACCTTTGTGTCCTTTTCATTGCATCATTCCATTCAGTTTCCGCATGTCCAGAAAACCAGCATCAGCGTCAGAGACAATGTAACACATGTCAGAATCTAATGCATTTGTCCATAGGATGTCTATAGGCTATAGAGAAGTGCTGGGGACACAACCTTTGTGGAAAAAAAGACAGAGCTTCTGTGAATGCTGCCTCAGACCGTGGGCACAATGAAGCCATTGTAGCATCATTCATACTGTCTTGTTTGTTGCAGTCCCTCTCGGGAGATCTTAATTAGAATCGATGGCATAAAATGGCATAAACCTCTGTGTTTTTAGGATCTGTGTATATGAAAGATACAATGTGGAGAAAGTTCTTTGAAAATGAGTGGCATGTTCTGTTCAGTCTGTGGGTGACGGCTCAAAAATTAAGACCTCGCACATCAGTCTTTGACGTGTCTGAGATGAAAGATTTCTGAACGCCAGCGGCCTTCAGACCTTTCAACGTTCATCATGACATTCCAAATAAAAAGAAGACAGTTTCTAAACACAAGAAGTAATGTCTAATCATGTCAGACTTTTCACAATGTGGTATTTGGGCATTTTGATCTCCTTTGTGTTCTTAAACTTCTCAAACTGAATCTGGGGGATGTCCGACATGGTAGCATGCTGCTTCATGATATAACAAGCCAAGCTGCAGCCCACTAACCCAATTTCTATTGGTCTGTTTGCTCTCCTCGGGTCCTGTAGGTCTCTCCTGAGCATTAATCAGGTTTCACGCACAGATGAAGATACATATCCTCAGAGAAGTTGCTTCTGTGCACTCAAACATAAATCCTTTTGATTAAATAAGACTCAGGCCTGTTTGAGATCCATGCGCTTACTTCTAAGATTAACCCTCTAGAGTAACCTGCAAAAGATGGGACCGGCTTTATTCCATGTATAGGAAGACTATTCAAAGACTATTGATATTCAAACGATGTCACACTTGCAAATGCACATTTACAAGACACAAACTCACCAATGGGAATGTTCGCTCTTAAAAATGAGAGTGCCAAAAGTGTTGTAAAGGGTGAGAACTCTTTCCCTTATTAAACTTTCAGTAGCTCATTCTGAGGACCATGTGTTTTAAACTGATGTGAAATTTTGAGAAATATTTCTAAATTTTGGAGAGCCTCCACACAACATAAGAACCATTTAGGAGCCGGAAAAAGATTCTTCAAAGTGTAGGTTACCCACCTGTCAGGTCGCGACAGCGGCCACCAGGGGTCGCTCTTAGTTTAATTTGGTTTTTGTGTTTTTTGTGTCGTGAGTCTTTTTATTTTGATAACCTGAGTGCACTGGGTTTGAGTTTAGTCTGAGTTATGAGTTTCAGCTGCCGGTGTACTCAGGAGTAAGTGTGTGTGTTTGTTTGATTGGTTTATGGGGTTTTTGGGTTTTGTATTTAGTTTGGTTTTGACTGACCTCTGTTGTCGGTCAACCGTCACATTAGCCTTTTGTTACTCCTGTCTCCTTTTGTTCTGTAGCCATAGTTATAGAATCTGGTTGCCATGCCAGTTTTGTTTTCATGTTTATTTAAAAATAAAGATGCAGCACTTCGATTATCCGCGGCGTCAGTGTGCTTGACCGGCGTGACACCACCCCAGTCACGGGGCCTTAATACCCTGCATAACGTATCACGTTCTCGTTCTGACACATCCAGTTCAACCCCGGAAAGAATTTTCAATTAACCGATTGGTAATTAATAGATGGATCAGGTGTGATCGGGGGGGTCGGGGGGGCAAGGACTGCTTTAAATAATCCAGGACCAGGGACCAGGGACTGCTTTAAATAATTATCCATCATAAAGTTTAAATGATGAATCTCAAAAAAAGAGAGTTCTTTAGCACAATTGCTTTTCATGATGGTAAATTTCCTTAATGCAGTTGACCCCCCCCCCACACACACCCCCCCCCACACCCCCCCAGGCCTCTGTCCTCATTCGCTTGTTGGCTTGCAGTGAACGAGAGTGGACCTTGAACAGAGGAGCCTGTTATTGCACTACGCTTGCAGACTGTAATGGACATGGACATTATAATGCTACTCCCTCACTCCCTCCACTGTTCACCTGACGTTTTGCAGCATCTCTCCTCGCCGCATCCGAGCACCCGAGTTCAGCCTCTGTCCTTTCTTCACACAGCTCTCTACTACGAGACAAGGCAATTCCACACTGCTCTCAACAACAGGCTATTTCACATTCACTGCTCAGAGGACAGACAATCTGAGCAATGACTCTGAAACGGCTGGGACGACCTCTAGGCTATACATTGATTTCAGATTCATTGCCTGCCCATTTCACTCCGACATGAAATTCTCCACTAGGAGGCCACGTCAGAGGTATTGAAAGATGAATATAAATCACTGTAATGTATCTCGCACTGACTGACCGATTGGTGTCCATTGCATGTTCACTCAAGGCAAGCAGCAGGTGGCGCTATACCTCATTAAATGTCACCCTTCTATACCACCTACTGTCAGTATAAGAGTAAAATGTATTGGAATGTTAATTGAAACACATCTTGAGTGTCATGTTGACATAACAATGACCTAATATCAATTTCACAATGTACTTGTACAAAACCATAACACAGAATATTGCATATTAAAAATTATTACTTTGAAAATGCATCGATTTTGTCTTCGTAGCCTGTAACTTTGTGTTGTCAAACCCATTAGATACGCTACGTTGGATATCCCAATCATTTCATTAACACTGTTTTTTTTTTTAGATTAGATTAGATTCAACTTTATTGTCAGTAGAGGTACAAACAGAAGCGCAAATATCAGAATAAAGTGCAAAGTTAAAGGCACAGGATGTAATATATACAGAATAAAAGTTTAAAAGTACAAAAGGAATTATATTATTACTGATATTATAGAATATATGATGTATATGTGATACATAGTATATGTATTATATAATATAGCATTAGCTTGGAAGATCAGACATTTGAAGCTTTGGACAGATCTTTGTGTGACAATTTTCATCACAGGGAGTCTTAAAGCTGATATTTGAACTGAAATCTGGTCTCTGAATGTCACTGGCCAGTGAACAGCTCACAGTCAGCTTACATTAATTAGGGCCATAATTATGGTCCAGTTCCAGATAATGTAAAATATAGACAAAATAAGGAGCATATTAGATAAGAAAAGAAATGATAAACCTTTATTAGTCCCACAGTGGGAAATTTGCATTGTTATGGCAGAAAGTGGACAGAACAAAGGTAAATGTCACGGACACTGGCTTAAACCAGGGTGTTGAAGGCACAGGCGCAGGTAGACAGCATGATTTTGAAGATTTTATTGAAGAAAAAACAAGAAAACAAAGTAGCACAGGGGCCAAAAGACTAAACTTAACCAA
>JBBJLS010032006.1:0-14436 GCA_037577275.1 Bryconaethiops microstoma
ATAGCGCTGTGAGTAGAGATTTTCCATTGAGTGGGAAAAGGTAGTCCAAGACTAGGCTTAATCCCTGTCTTGGAAACAGAGCCTAAGGGTCGGTTTTTCAGACAGGGATTAAGTCTAGTCTTGGACTGCCCTTTTCTTTTCAGTGGAAAATGTCTATTCACAGCACTATGTAATCCAGGACTAGACTTAATCCCTGTCCAGGAAACCGACCCTAAGGTTTTATATGTAGTCCCACATTTAGATTGCTTAGATTTAGATTTCATTTTTCAACCAATGCCGAATAACTGAAGAATAATCTTAGGGTTTGAGGGGTTAATCTGTGCTGTTTATGTGCCTTTTTAAAAAATAATTTTCATGGTTTACTTTAGCAGAAGGCTCCACTGGCACGCTGGGCTCGCTGGAACACAGTCTGGACTCTGACTCAGAGCTGGAAGAGGAAGGACGGGCAGAAGCGCAGACTCTCACAGACCATTGCAGCAATGAGGACCCTGACCATCATCCTAAACTTCAGAGCCCCTCCGGCTCAGACGGTGAGCCTCCTGCTCTGCCCGATAGTGAGCCTCCAGACCTCCACAGTCCAGAAGAGGAAGAGGCTGCCGCTGTGAGCTCACTGGAAAATCAACCAGTCCAGTAACAAGAAGGCACTTCCCTCCAGTGCTGCTCAGGGGACAACATCCAGCTGCAGGGACAGAGCAATAAAATTTGGTCTATTCTGGCAATAGTATCAACTCGGGTACTAGCGGAGCAGCATGATATGAACTGTATTCCATATTACATTACAGTTACTTTGCAATTTTCATTTAACAATATATTTAAAAGACATTAGTGAATCATCAATGTGGTGAGATGTGCATAATTTCTGAATTATTAATAATTTGCATTATTTTTAGTCAAAATGGGTTATATTTGTTCCTCTGTTCGTCCAAAAAATCCAGAAATGACTCAGTAAATAAATATAGGACTACTTTGCATGTTGCCAAATGCAAAAGCAAACATCACAATATAACCAACTACTGATGAACAGACACTGTATTGTGTAACTCTAGGTACCGTCATGGAAACTGTGATGTCTGAAATTCTCACTGTGACGTATCTATGGGTCTATGACGTATCTATGACGTATGTGTCTTACTGTGTTTTCCCTCAAAAATGGATAAAATAACACAATGTTAAAGAGTTCCTTTCATCAACATCATTTGAATATTTAAATGGTTTTGCAGTTACGTACATAAGGGTTTGGAGATGAATCTCATTCGTTGCTTAGAGTAGTTTTCAGTTTAGTTGTATTATTTTGTGATGCTTCAGCAGACCACATGCTTTTCATACTTAACTATAAGGTATTTGTTTGAGAGACATTGATGTGCCACACTCAACCTAATATTTTCTTTCCTTTCAATTTTCTGTGTCAAAGTGGGTGAAATATGTTCATAAATATTTTGTACCACCAAAGAAATTGTTATATTGTTCTATTCTTTTAATAAAGTCTTCTAGACTCTAATATGTGTGAATTTATATATGTACATTATTTACAGAATATATTTATTAAGCTTTAGGCATGAATGCAAATATCTGTTCAGAAACAAAGAAAATTTAGTCATTATTGAGGGAAGTAAAAGGAGATCAAAAAGACCTATTTGATCAAGTATTTAAAAAAGTATTTGCGTTTATTCACACTTTAAACCAACTCCCATTGAAAGAAATCCGTCATCTGTTCCCTTTGGCTCCAATGATATGAGTTTAAAGTTTTATTACATTTCCATACATTACATTCAAGGTCAATTAGAGATGCTAAATTGCCCCTAGAAATTAAATGTGTGCGTCTGTCCTGTGATGGACTGTTGACCTGTCCAGGGTTTTTCTCTGCTTCTCTCTTGAGGAGTGCCGGGACAGGCTCCAGCACCCCAACAAACATATTCCCGCAGCCCCCAGGACCCTGGTTAAGGATAAGCAGCTCAGATCAGACTTCTCTTGATTGCTTAATGAAGCAGTTACTTTCACAAATTTACTCTGACATAAGTAAGCCAATGTGATGCTAAAACTTGCCACATTTTTTGTAACACATTTAAATGCAAATATAATGTTTGCTTGGATGCTTGAGTAGATTACTGGCGGCTGAACAGGCTGAACAATTTTTCAGTTCCTGATAAGGGTTTGCGTTCTTCCTCTGGGGAGGAGTTGTCAGTAATGCAAATTAAGCCAAAAAAAGGAACGACCAGGCAACAAAACCATACTGATGAAGGCACAAGGCTGGGTTTGTTTAAAATGAGCTCATTGTTTTTATTTTTACCATTCTACACAAAGAACCTGATGGCTTTCCGAAGAGGAAAAAAGGTCAGTGGTTTCTGTTCTCAGGCGTGTGGTGTGTTTTAGTGACATTACAGAGTAATGATCAAAAGTCTTGAGCCACCCCTTATTTCTTTGTATTTTGCTTTGAGTCACCTTGTTTGTGCAAAAATACTATTTTATGCCTGTCTTATTTTTGGCATAATAAATAAATTAAATGAGTAGACAAATATTTTACTGGCTGCCAAGTGCCTAAAGATACAAGGAGCCTAGATAAAGGAGTTCCAACCACTCAGCGTTCAGCACCACCAGTATACTGATCACCGCCTGATCATCTGGAATCGTCTGCTCCTGTTTCTTCACTGGTTCAAGACTTAAGTTAGAGGGTCTTTGTTCTGCTTGAATGATTCATACGTAGGTCACTGTGTTTCCTAACAAAAAACATTCCTCTGAAACTGATCAGGTTCAGGGACTGGACTGAAAGTCTTTGAAAGTCTTTCAGGAAGCTTGGAGAACTGTTCCTCAAGACTATATTAAATATACATGGAAGTCTGGCTCTTTGCAAGCAAATACTAAAAAAAGGGGAGTAGCTCAAGACTTTTGCACAAAGCTGTGTATCGAACATTGATCAGAAACTACATTTACAAATCTAATATAGATTACTTAACAAATTGACATGGTTTAGGCATGCAGATTGTATTCTGATCCATGGAGACCCCAGTTCACAACTCAGGGCTTAAAGGATATGCTGGTTCCAGATACCACAGCACCTTCAGAGGTCTTATGGAGTCCATGTTTCTGCAGGTCAGATGTATTTTGGGGACTTAACAATATTAAGCTGGTGGTATTAATGTTATGGCTGATCAGTGTATGTAGTCCAGCAGTTTTAAATCATCAGTTAATGTTGACAGCCAGAAAGAGTAATCAGAAGAAAACATTTTTAAGTTAAAATGTTGTGGATTGTCTCTGTTGAAGGTAGTGTTTGCACTTCATGCTAAATGCAGCATAACACACTGAAAGCTGATAATGACTGATGGGGTCTGCATTATCTTGCCTCTTTTCAAGTCAAAATACTGAGTCACCAGATCCTCAGCTTGGACTCTGGGCAGCTGCATTCCTTTGGTATACCAGAAAATGTTAAGGGACACACAGGTGGACAGTTTTAGCAGCTGGAAATTCACACCAACACACGAGCACATGACTGTGTGAAAAGGAGAACATAAAAACAATAGGTATCAAAGTACACTGGTCATCCAAATCAGACTGCTGTGGAAACCATAGTGTCAGTTTCGAAAGATCCTGAACCAGAAGCTCTTTTTATGCAGCACTGTGTGTTCAGGTACAATTGGGAAAAAATGAGCAGCCCAGTATCTCAAGAGAAAGCACTTATCTCATGTTTACCTCATGCTTACTTTCATTAATACAGTCTGGTTGTCGAAGCTGTTCATGTGTATATACTAGATACTGATATTTAAAAAGGAACATGCTTGGCTTGCAGTGTTTTAAGGCTGTTGGTTCCAAGTTCAAGATCAAGTTCATTTATATAGCACATTATCATACACAAAAGGACATTCAGTGTGCATTACAGAAATAGAATACAAATTAAAATAAAGTAGATTTTAAAAAATGAAATAAAAGAATACATTTAAAAAATTGAAAGTGCAATATAAGAGCAAATGTTTAAAAGAAGGTGGAGGAGAATGCTGCAGCTTTTTAACTGTTGGTTCAGATCTGATATTGATGGACACTTTGTTCCAGCAGCGGGCAGCATAGTGACTAAACACCATTTCATCATGTTAAGTTAAACAAATGACTAACATATTCAGAGCTTCCCTGAAGAGGTTAGCTGAAGCTATCATATTCATATGTACAACACCAATGGCCCGGCGTTTTTTCTTTTTTGTATTTTCTGGAAAAATGTCGGCATTCTCTGTGGCTCAAAGGGCTCCTCTGTATACAGTGATCAATACATTATGGATCAGAACATGTCATGTGATAATATAATAAACTAGCCTGGGCATTAAAGGAAAATTCCATCTATTTTGTTGAATTTCTGCATAATTAAATTATTAAAATATGAACTAAGTCATTCAGAGTGGTGTAATGTGAAATGCTCAGTTCTGTGGAAAATTACCGAGGCAGAACAGTTCACAGCAGTGGTGATAGGAACCAGACGTCTAAAGCATTTAATGCCTCTATAAGTTACCTCACCGAAATTAATTCCCAAAATGGTTATGAATCTGAATCCTGATGCATGAAAAAAGAGCGAAAGGAGGGCTGGGCAAGATCTTTCGAATGAAGGGGGCCTGGAAGGTGGGGGTGTTACATTTGTTCAGGGACAGGTACGAGCATATAAAAAACAAACGCTGTTTTTGTAGACAAGGTCCATTAGCCTTGCCCAAAAGGGCAGTAAGCCCAAAGGTGCAGCTGCTTGTGTACCCAAACCCACCCCTCTGCACGTCCCTGTGGAAATGTATCTCACTGTGTCTCGTTCTTACATACATACAAACCTCATCCATCCTGTCCACTGAGTTGATATTGTCCTTCATCACCTAGACTTTCATTGAACACTTTTAATCATTTTCTTTTGTCTTGTTCCTTTCCTTTCTCTTCTGTGTTTATGTAAAATCACTAAAAAGTGATTTTGCATTCAATTTTACAGTCTTTCAATCTGAATTCCAATTTGTTACATTAAGATATTATGAAAGTGAATATAAACAAATATTTTTCCTGTATTCCCAACTTTCATAACCACTGAATAAATAGCCTGGCTGATGATAAAACACTCAAAACATCTTTGAATGGCTACTTCTATCAAATTCTAAGGTTAAGATTAAGTGGATCTAGAACAAAAACATTTTCAAAAATTTTATTCTGTATCCTTGGCAAAGTTTCAATACTTCCGGTGGACAAAGTCATGGTTAAACTGCATTGTCAATAGAAAGTGGCTTGTTTGGACTGATTAGATGCAGGATGTAACATAGAAGTGAAAAAAAGCGGGATCTTCACTGTGGGAGAGCAAAATTTTGAGGACAGTTTGTTGTGATCCTCACTTGGCTCGTCTCCATATTGATCAAGTTCATCCTGTGTCAGAAAACAATGTTCATGATGACGCTGTAAAAAAAGCGATTATCATAAATAAGGGAATATTTCACATGCTTTCATTACAGGCTCTGAAAGAAACTGATTTATTTACCCTTTATGTAGCTCCACAGAAGTTTTATAGCTAGGAAGTATCCACCAATCGTGTACAGGACATGATTGGTGGGTACTTGTTGTAGGCACGTAAAAAAATTATACTTAAAAGCTGTTTACTACTGAGCAGTAGTGTTTATTTAACAATAAAGTTGCTGGGCAACGATTAAAATTTTTTAATCGCGATTAATCACGTTTTTCGGAAATAATTCAAAAGTAGAGTATTGCGCACTTATATTTTTAAAATTACTGCTACATGAACAAAAGTGCAATAAAATTTGGTTTGTATACACTTAAACAAATATGGAGCTTTTTTAACAGCAGTGCTCCCTTTAAACAGTTACACAGCTGCAGTTCAAATATTTCTTGTCTCATTTTAAACCTTAATGTAATCAAATCAAATATAAAACCAAAGCTATTGCAGGGCATTCATGTTTTATGAAGTTTGTTATAGAAAAACAAATTACCTTTGGGGTCTAGAGCATTACAGCAGCTGCAAAGGGGGACCAACTCCGTATCAAAGTCCATGTATCTGAATGCAGTATCATTAAAGCCCCTGTTGGTGTAATGATCAGGCATCCCATTACTTTTGTCCACGTAATATGTCTTGACTTGTGGGAATTTGTATTGTCCATCATAAGAATTTACAAGTTTTCAGTCATAAGTTTCTGCTGAAATCCAGAATATCATGGGGAATCTGTCCTCTCTTTGCTTCTGTACCCTTCTGGGAAGACTTTACACAATGGTTGGAACATTGCTGTGAGGATTTAATTGTGTTCAGCCCCAACAGTATGTACTGATGTTGGATGTATGGTTCTGGAACATGGGGTGTGGAACGATTATAGCAGCTGCAAAGGGGGACCAACTCCATATGAAAGTCTATGTATTTGAATGCAGTGTCATTAAAGTCCCTATTGGTGTAATGGTCACACGTCCCAATACTTTTGTCCATATAATATAGACACAATACAACCCCCGTGAAACGTCTGACCCCCGTGAAAATGAGCACAAAAACACAAAAAGCAGTATATATATTATTAAAAATATAGTCATGTCACGCTTAAACCGCGTCAAGGAAGAAGGTAGGAGGCACCACTGCAGACTTCCATGGCATAAGGGTTTATTAAACAAAGCAAGAAACAAAACGGGTGGCGCGAGGGCCAGTCAAAAGGGCACGAGTACAAAAGCTGGTGAAGATGAGTCGTCGAGAGGGTCTAGGAACAGAAATATCTAGCCGGCCGAACCTGATTAAACTAATGCCGGCTAGATGAGGCTGCACCTGGAAGTTCGTGGCAGAGTCCGCTGGCGCCCTCCAGCGGGCGCCAACCTGAACCGTGACAGTACCCCCCCCCCCAAAGGCGCCACTCCGGGGCCGCTACCGCCACGGCGGAACGGAGTCGGAGTCTGAGGCGGAGACCGGGGAGGTGGCCACGGCTGATGAGGGGCTGAGGCCGGGGCGGCGGCCATGGCTGATGAGGTGCTGAGGCCGGGGCGGCGGCCAGGGCTGATGAGAGGCTGAGGCCGGGGCGGCGTCCACGGCTGCTGAGGCTGAAGCTGGGGCGGTGGCCACGACTGGTGAGGCTGAGGCCGGGGCGGCGTGGAGTTAGGAGTTGAGGGGCCCGGTACAGAGACCGGCACCAAGTCGGGGGCTCGAGAGTCCGGTACGGGGACCGGAGCGGGAGCTCGAGAGTCCGGTGCGGAGACCGGAGCAGGGGCTCGAGAGTCCGGAGCGGGGGCTCGAGGGTCCAGTGCGGTGACCGGAGCGGGGGCTCGAGGGTCCAGTGCAGGGACCGGAGCGGGGGCTCGAGGGTCCGGTAAGGAGACCGGGCCGGGGGCTGGACACGGAGAGGCCGGTACGGAAACCGGACCGGGGGCTGGACATGGAGAGGCCGGTGCGGAAACCGGGCCGGGGGCTGGACACTGAGAGGCCGGTGCGGAAACCGGGCCGGGGGCTGGACACGGAAAGGCCGGTGCGGAAACCGGGCCAGGGGCTGGACACGGAGAGGCCGGTGCGGAAACCGGGCCGGGGGGTGGACACAGAGAGGCCGGTGCGGAAACCGGGCCGGGGTCAGGGACAGGGGCTGGAGTCGAGGAACCCATTGTGGGAGCCGTGTCGGGGGCAGTAGTGGACAAGTCCAGGGCCGGTACTGGACCTCGGGCGCGAGGAGCAGGCGCTAGGCCCCAGGCGCGAGGGGCAGGCGCTAGGCCCCGGGCATGAGGGGCAGGCACTGGGCCTTGGGTGACATGGGCAGGCGCTGGGCCTTGGGTGACAGGGGTAGGCGCTGGGCCTTGGGTGACAGGGGCAGGCGCTGGGCCTTGGGTGACCGGGGCAGGCGGTGGGCCTTGGGTGACAGGGGCAGGCGCTGGGCCCTGGGTGACAGGGGCAGGCGCTGGGCCCTGGGCATGAGGAGCAGGAGCTGGGCCCTGGGCACGAGGAGCAGGAGCTGGGCCCTGGGCACGAGGAGCAGGAGCTGGGCCCTGGGCACGAGGAGAGCAGGGGCTGAACTTGGGGCCAGGCCGGGTACAGGAGTTGGCGGGGAGTCATATAGAATAACACAAGGCGGGGAGTCAGCCCCTGGTGGTAGACGGTCCGTAGCTCGGAGTCCCCCCACGTGACCTGGGCCGCCAAAGCGCGGAACTCCTCGGCGTATTCCTCTGCCGAGCGGTCTCCCTGCCGCAGGCGATACAGCCGGGAATCCGGCCTCTCGCTGGGGAGGCCAAGCCGTGAGCTTCCCCCGTTGGGGAGGCAGGACGGCGGATTGCTGCCGCCACGGGAGTTGTCCTGCCGAATCCGCCGTGGAAGTCTGCGGTGCCTCGGGGATGGGACCATTCTGTCAGGCGGAAACCGCGTCAAGGAAGAAGGTAGGAGGCACCACTGCAGACTTCCATGGCATAAGGGTTTATTAAACAAAGCAAGAAACAAAACGGGTGGCGCGAGGGCCAGTCAAAAGGGCACGAGAACAAAAGCTGGTGAAGATGAGGAGTCGAGAGGGTCTAGGAACAGTATGGTCCCATGACGCAAACTAAGGAGGGGTGACCTTAAATACACTGGAGGGAGCATCATGGGCCAATGAACAGTGGGTCTCTAATAGGGGAGAAATATCTAGCCGGCCGAAGCTGATTAAACTAATGCCGGCTAGATGAGGCTGCACCTGGAAGTTCGTGGCAGAGTCCACTGGCGCCCTCCAGTGGGCGCCGACCTGAACCGTGACAGTTCTGTGATCTGGTCTGTTCTGTGGCTCAGTCTGTCTTATGACCTGGTCTGTTTTGTGGCCTTGTCTGTTCTGTGGCCTGGTCTGTTCCATGACCTAGTCTGTTCTGTGGCCTGGTTAAGTCTGTGGCCTGATCTGTTCTGTGGCTCTGTCTCTTCTGTGATCTGATCTGTTCCATTGCCTGGTCTAATTCTTTGATAAGGTCTGTTTAGTGGCCTGGTCTATTCTGTGACTCGGTCTGTTCTGTTGCCTGGTCTATTCGGTGACTTGGTCTGTCCTGTGGCCCGCTCTGTGCTGTGGCCCGTTCTGTCCTGTGGCTCGTCTGTTCTTTGGCCCAGTTTGTAATGTGGCCTGGTCGATTCTTTGATCCAGTCTGTTGTGTGGCTTGGTCTGTTCTGTGATCTGATCTGTTCTGTGATCTGGTCTGCTTTGTGGCCTGGACTATGCTTTTGGCCCGGTTTGGACTGTGCCCTGGTCTATTCTGTGATCCATTCTGTTCCATGGCCTAGTCTATTCTCTGAACCTGTCGTGTCTGTTTTTATTTGTTTTAATACAAAGTCACTCTCAGTACCAACATCTCCTTCAGGATCAGCCCTGTACCGCTTATTTTACTCCCTGTTAGACAACACTTCACTTATTATCATTGTCAGAGAGAGAGCGAGGGGGTGAGTGTGAGAGAGGCCAGAGAAAAACAGGAGATAGGGAGAAAGATAGAGAAAGGTGTCACCTCAAGTCAAAAAGGCTTATTGTAATTTCAGCCATTTATACAGTACACAGTGAAAGGGGGGGAGAGAATTACATACAGGTGGGAAGAAGGAGAGAAAACAAGAGAGGGAGAGAGAGAGAGAGAAAGAGACAGAGAGATAGACAGACGGAAATAGACAGAAACCAAGTCAAGTCAGTGAGGTTTATTGTAATTTTATCCATATACACAGTACATGGAGAAAGAGGGAAACAGAAAGAGAGCGAGAGAGAAAATTGGTGATTTGTAATGTAGGAAGGTTGGGGAGTAAGATGAGAGAGAGGCAGAGAGTGACATGGGAGGGGTGGAGCCTAGATAAGAGCCGAGTCTGGACAGACAGAGATTGGATGGACAGATGTAGAGACTGGGAAGGGCGGAGCCTAGACAGATGTAAAGACCGGAATGGGGTGGGGTCTGGGCAGGTGTAGAGACTGGATGGGAGTGAGTTTGGGCAGGGATTCTGTGAACGATGGGATAGAGGGAAGTGTGGAGGAGTGTTGAAGAAAAAGAGATGTTTAAATGCTGCAATGTTTTGAAGCAGTTAAACAAGTCCTAACCTGGGGGGGGGTGGGGGGTGGGGTGGAGTCAGTTGGATAATTAGGGTTTAGATTACTATGGCAAATCTTGGACTACCTTTAATGGTAAATGAGGTTATGGCAGTCGCTTATTACAGCCAGTTCTTATGAACCAACACCCACATTTAAATGCATACATGTGCACAAATACATACACACACATGCACACACACACCAAGTTAATTAGCTTCCTCCTGTTTTTTTAAACTCAAGTGAGGTATCAGCACTCCTAAGTGTTAAAAGCCTGAGAGTGGGAGAACACTTCACTGGAGGTCAGCACTAACCAAGTGCAATGACCAAATTCAAGTAGAAGGCACTGGAGTGTGTGTGTGTGTGTGTGTGTGTGTGTGTGTGTGTGTGTGTGTGTGTGTGTGTGTTGGCATGAGTCAGTGAGATGTACCTGCTTTGTTCTTCACTTTTCTTGGCAAGGAAGAAGCTCAGTGGCAGAAAAGGCCCGTTATCCAGTCAGCAGGCATGAGGTGGGTGGACGGGATGAAGCACAAAGAGAAAGCAAGTGTGGTTGACCTCACTGAGCTTTTATGTCTATTCAGAAGCCCGTAATTGTTTTTGAAGTGTGATGGAGAGGAATCGGGGGCGCAGAGAGGGCTGCAACACCCCCATATATCAGAACTGTGACTGCTAAAACAGAACAATAATTATATACTTTAAAGTGATTTGAATACAGTGGGAATTTGAGTCCTTGCATTATTGTTTATTGCTACATACTAAATATGCAGTATTGTCCCCATTTAAATGAAAGCTGAATTTACATTTGGGTAACCTCTCAACTTTGGCCTTACACTCGCCTTTGCCAGCTAATGGGGGCTTGTAGCTAAAACAAAAGCAGGTAAATTTGCCCTAGAAGTAAGCACATGTTGAGTTGCAGGCTGGTTCTTTGCCCCAAAGAAGCCTAATATTTCTGTAATCTGCAAAGATGGTTGAGATTCCTTTTTATTTATGATGATCGTTTTCTCAAAAACTGATTCTTGATAAGCAATTCACCTCTTAAATGGTTTGTGAAAACAGACCCTGTTGTCTATAAATAGCTACCCTCAATGTTTGGCTACATATTAGTCATACTGTGTCCTGAACCACATCTACAAGTCTGCTCCACCTTAAGGAACAGCTGGGTATGGTTTGAGTGGGTTAAGAAAGGTTTGTGAGATTTATTTACAGAAAAGATTCTGGTGACTATTGATTTCTAGTATTTCTTAACAATGATAGCCAATGAAGCAAAAATTGGACTCCGGTCATGTCTTGACTGGAAAACTATAAATTTGATTTTTGTCATGTTCATTGGCCATCTCATGTTCTCAAACCTCATGGCTGATCGGGGGTGGGGGATGCACAGTCGCCTGATAACTGAGACATGCTGTACATTGCTTGGTGAATTACGATTTTTAATAAGAACCAATTATTTATTGAACAATAGTGAATTTTAATGTGTTTTGCTGCAGCAAGCCTCTTGAGGCGCTGTTTTATAGAGATTTTACTGTACAAACCCCCTTAAGCTGCGGTGAAATCATTGTAATGCTACAATTATGTTACTGTTGGGAAAAATGGCCTAATATCTGGAACTTCAACTACAACAGTTTGGCATCTGAAAAAATTCAATATCCAGTTTATTCCAAGTTGCCATTGCTGTCAATGTTCCTCCATTGCAAATCAGTGGGATATCTAGTTTGCCATTTATCGTCATGATGTAAATGTAACATAAAACACACTTTTGTTGCATTCTTTTCATAAAGTCCTAATAAAGTCATTGACACTAAGAGAATGGAATAATGTAAAGGCCTGTGGGAGGAAATACCACTAAAAAGTCAGGTCTCCATGATAAATGTTTTTTCCTCAGACCTCAAGGTCACATCCACTTACTAAATTTGTGGTTACAACTCCTCCTGTTGTCTAAGAAAGCTTTAAAAGGCATGGACTGTCCTTGGAGTCCTGATCTGCACTACTCAGTTAATTTAATCTTGAGGTTAAAGTAATACTTCAGAGAAAAAAATCTAAACAACCCAGTCACCCTCTACATCTCAAATGCAGTTGATAAAGCCAAGACATATTTGGTATCTGGATGTTTACTTTTTGAGCTGCTAATGTTGCTAACAACTAATAGAAACTACTGGGCACCAATTATCATTATGCAAATTGTATGTTTGGCACATTGTTTGCTTCTTAAAGCATTCACTGGAGCTTTGAGGGAGCTTTGGAAGCTCATAGAAACCAGTTAGCATCGCACTAACCACATACCCAAAGAATTCTACATTTGTCTCAAACATACTTGCTTATGTGGTTTCTGACATTGTATGACAAACTGCAGTCTATAAAAGCTGATAAATGTTTGCCACATGGCTAAAAGTAATCATAGATGTCCAGAAGCTACATTCATTCAACTGTTCAACAGTCCATCACAGTCTGCACAGACAGATCGAGGTTCTGCTTCTGCTGCTTAAAAACCAGGCACTATAAATAGCCAGATTGATGCGTACATCGGGGTTTTGACAGGAGCTCAATATGCCTCCATATGTAAATGAGTGTTTGTTGACTGGCTCAGGCAGTGCTCCTGTTGTTTTGAGTGAATTGTGTTTAACCTTTTTGCAGGAAAATGGTAGCTGTCAGTCAGAATCATTCAGTTGTTGTGCTTCTGCCCCTACACCTCTTATTTACTGAGCTTGCTGTTGTCTTTTTTTTTGGCTCTTGGTTTGACCATCTTAGAAGCTCAGCCTGCCTTGTATGTTTAAAAATAAAGTTTCTTTGATGCAACACTATATAGAATAACACATTTGGCTCCCTAAAGGGCTAATCGGTTGATGGTTCTTTGAAGCTGCGAGTGTAAAACACTTTAAAAGTAAAGCATCGCCACATTGGATCAAAGCCCTGAAAATCACTGGCTGTAAACTTGATCATACCATTGGATCAAAGCCCTGCCAATCAATGCCCATTAATTTGACAATGCTCAACATCATTGAATCAGAGTGCTGCCTGTCACTGCTGTAAATTTGACAATGCCCAACACCATTGGATCAGAGAATTGCCAATCACTGCCTATAAATTTGACTATGCCCCACACCATCAGATCAAAGCTTTGTGATTCACTGCCTGTAAATTTGACAATGCCCAACACCATTGGATCAATGTATTGCCAATCACTGCCAATAAATTTAACAATGCCCACCGCCATTGGATCAGTGTGTTGCCAATCACTGCCAATAAATTTAACAATGCCCACCACCATTGGATCAAAGCTCTGCCAATCACTGTCTGTAAATGTGAAAATGCCCAATACGGATTTGGATCAGAGTGCTGCCAATTACGGCCTATAAATATGACAATGAACAGCGCCATTTGATCAGAGAACTCTCCAACACTGCTGTAAATTTGACAGTGCCACTGGAGCAGAGTGTTGCCAATCACTGCTGTAAGTTTGACAATGCCCAGTGTCATTGGATCAGAAAGCTGCCAAGAGGGGCAGCTGGTGGCCTAGTGGTTAGGCTGTTGCCCTGCCATCAGAAGGTTATGGGTTTGAATCCCACGCTGCTAGTGTCACCACGGTCTTCCAGTTTCGCCGTAGGATGGCTGTACCGACGAGAGCTCTGAGTCACCTCAGCAAAAACGCTATTATTTATTTTTTAATACTTGCTCTTTCTGTGCGTGTGGCTAAATCACACATTCAGTATGACCGACAAACACTTTTGGAGCTACGTTCATCAGCCAGTTCAGACTTTACAGCAGGTTTTGATATTGCGGACGCTGTACTGCCTGGGGTCCTTTGTTTACTTGCACGACGCCGAAGTAAAAAAAAGAGGGGGAAACGCGCTGGAGTTTTGTGTCGAACCCGACAGAGAAACAACAAGCCTCCCCTGCCTAGCATCCTACTCATGAACGTTCAGTCTCTAGCCAACAAGCTGGACGAGCTCCATGCATGGATTAAACACCAAGAAGACATCAGGAACTGCTGTGTTTTGGCGTTCACAGAAACATGGTTGGAGCCCAGCATGCCCGACTGTGCGGTCACGCCGGAAGGGTTCACTGTTCACCGGGGAGACATAACGAAGGACTTGTGCAAGAGAAGGGGAGGAGGCGTGTGCTTTCTGGTTAACTCTTTGTGGGCCACGGATGTGTGTGCCTTAAAAACGCACTGCTCTCCGACACTTGATCTACTGGCCATTAAGGTTAGACCTTTTTATCTCCCGAGGGAGTTTAGTTCAGTTCTCCTTTCAGCTGTTTACATCCCCCCACATACTGATAAAGCTTCGGCTGTGGACAAACTGTATGACATCATCAGTGGACTTGAGAACCCTTGTCCAGAAGCAGCCTGCATTGTGCTGGGAGACCTCAACAGAGCCAACATGAAGAAAGTTCTCCCTAAATACTACCAACACATCTCCTTCTCTACAAGAGGCGATCAAACACTGGATCACTGTTACAC
>JBBJLS010032014.1:0-34766 GCA_037577275.1 Bryconaethiops microstoma
GGGAGACTGTCCCCTGTAGTTAGGGAATGGAAGTCGCTTTGGATAAAAGCGTCTGATAAATGCCGTAAAATGTAAAATGTTTATGGACGTTGCTTTTTGCAATGAGGCACAGTCATGCTTGAATTAGAAAAGGTTCTTCCCCAGACTGTGTCCACAGAGTTGGAAGCATGCTGTTGTCCAAAATGTCTTGGTTTGCTCAAGCAATAAGATTCCTAGAAGTAAGGGGCCTAGCCCAAACCCTGAAAAACAGGTATGTCCCAATACTTTTGTCCATATAGTGTATGTAAACGCTAAAATGTGCAGGGCAGGGGGTACCCCAGGATTGGTTTGGGAAACACAGTGCTAAAGAATCATAAGCGACGTCAAATTCACACTCCTTCCGTCCCATTTGTAGATCCTGAATGTTTGGTCTGTATGTATGCAGGATATTCACACTCTACAGCAAATCTCTGCCGCTTGATGTGGCGTGCCGTGTGTGGGATGTGTTTTGTCGCGATGGAGAAGAATTCCTTTTCCGGACAGGACTCGGGATCCTTCGCCTGTATGAGGAGGTCTTGCTGTGCATGGACTTCATTCTTATTGCTCAGTTCCTCACACGCCTGCCCGATGACGTCTCTGTAGACCGCCTCTTTAGCTGTATCTCCTGCACACAGATGACCAGCAGCAACCGCAAGTGGACCCAGGTCTGTTCCTCATTCTGCTGTGACCTATCAGCAGCTTCCCTATGCAACTTACTTATGCCTCTTACAAAGACATGGCTGCTAGATGGACTTGAGGTTCAGCTAGAAAATCTAAATTATGATTTTATTCTTTCCACTGACCCCAAGTTTACTCAAGCAGCCTAGATATAGTGTGTGATATTTGCTTCCTTAGTTTTGCAGTGTAGCTACAGAGCAAATGCAGTTAAAGAAGGCTTAAGTAAATTCAAGTAAAGGAAGCTTATACCCAACCAGTTATTTAATATATAAACAACAGATTTTTAGTTTGACAATTTGACGGTTAGTGACCATGTTAAATAAAATTGGTGGCATTTAGTTTTGGGGATATTTTTGGGGTGACTGCTCATAGCTTAATAGGGTAAATGGGCACAGGACAGTTGTCTGTGGCCTCCTAGTGATTATTCTAAAATTTGGGCAATAGTAAAGATAAAGACTTTTTGTGTGCACTCAAAAGTTTAACTGGTACATTAAGTATTATGTATTTATCTTGCCAAAAATATTCTGTTAATATGTCAATCAATTATATTCATGTATATTTCTCTCTTTTGGTAATGAATGTTTTAATTGCTTCCCTCTGTTTTTTTTTTTTCTTTTGTAGGTTTTTAGTGCACTAATGAAGGACAAAGAAATGGACAAAAGCAGTAGCCCTTCCTTGAAAAGCTCTTGACTTATCTACTTTGAATTTCTTTTATAAAGTCTCTTCTTCAGAAGTTTTTAATAATGTTAGTGGTGTACCTCTGAAGACTGCAGTTAAACTGGTTTTCTCTGGAACCATTGCTAGTATTACTGAATCTCGAGGAAATTTGTGCTTTTTGTTGCCTGTAGGAGTAACTCCCACCCCTGACATTAACAGGTCTCCAGCGCATTTAAATCTAATCATTGTTTGCCACATCTGTAGCATCAGTGGCATCAGTCAGTTACCACCAACAAATATTTAAACTCTTTTAATACACGTGGTAAAATAATACAAAACCCAGGAGAAGCAAACAACCTACTGGCTTCTGTTATACTGAGTCGGTTTCAGTACAGGGAAATATTATCCATGGTAGTTTGTGCTAAAGATACAGTGGACAGAGAGATTTTAATTGTCTAAAAAAATCTGGGAAAAATCACTCTTTTTGGGATGTTCTCAAACACAACATATAGAAGGAAATGACAATTATTCCACCACCCTAATGTACTGTACTCATGACCAGCAAATTATTTTTCAGGTGTATTTCCTTTCCTGGGAAATGTTATATCGGCAGGTGGTGTATTGTGTCCAATGGCCCATTGCTAATATCTGTTGTCTGTAAATAATCAATAGCTGCACAGCTGCTTTCATTCTGTCTAACATATTTAATACATTGACAAATAATATATTTGAAGCTGTGATGTTCATGAAGGATATTGCTTATTTCACATATACTCAACAGTGGAAAAAAAAAAACTTTATATACACACACACACACACACACAAGTTTTGTCCAAACAGACTTGTTGTTTTGCAATAAGTCATCTGTGATGTGCAATCAAGCTAAAGGAAGTCCATATTATAAGTCCATACAGAGGCTACATTTTTACTGTATGCTCGCAGCAGTAGACATCCTATTATAAAGTTTTGATACTGACATGCAAAGTTTTCATGGAACACTTTAAGGAATATTCACATGTTCCACCTGATGTCAATATATAAAACATATAAAAATTAACAATATTCAACAAATATTTAACAATAAATGTACAGGAATATTTTTTTGCTTATTGCTTGTCTTCAGATAAGGCAAACATGGATTAGATTGAAAAAACATTGAATTATTCATCTAAACTGCACTGCACTGATAAAATAATACAAGTTATTTATTTGTTTGAGATGTGTATTTTTATCACATGAATATATATGTATATATCACATCAATACAGTTGCCAAAGAAATAACTGTATTAGTGTAATATTTGATTCATGTGGAAATTCAGTGCATTATTAGTGAGTTTATGAACATGAACTTTTTAATGTGGTTAAAATGAAATTGGACAGAGACACTAAATTATTATTCTTTCAAGTGATAAAATGTCATGTCTTGTTTGAATGTGTTTTCTTTTTATGTTACTATTTGACCAAAAACAATTTAATTCCGGTGGCATGTACTTGTTCTGCACTGCGTCATTTAATTTTTTTTTAATGTTGAAATTCTGCACAGCTTTTCTACTCACTCCATTCACTTCTTTGTACAATTTTAATACTGGTTGATGAGAAGAAAATGATAAATATGTGATGAAATACCACTAATGTAGATGAAAATAAACCCGAGAACAGAAATGTGTCCTTTGTGATTTTTTTTTCTCTGGTGTGGAAGAACGTGACTGTCCCACACAGAACCCTGACCTTAACGCCGTCCAACACCTTTGGGATGAACTGGAACAGAGATTGTGAGCCAGGCCTTCTCGTCCAACATCAGTGTCTGACCTCATAAATCCTCTACAGAATGAATGAGCACAAGATTTTGTGGAAAGTCTTCCAAGAAGAGTGGAAGCTGTTATAGCAGCAAAGAGGGGACCAACTCCATATTAAACTCAATGTGTTTGAAAGTCGCTAAAGTCCGTGCTGGTGTGATGAAGAGGCGTCCATGTGGTGTATTTTGAACGCTTTATTTCCTCCAGGCCTTTAGAGGGCAATGTGGAAACCTGTCAGCGTGTTTTTTGTACATGAGGAACACGTGAATTTCCTCGTGTTGAAGCTTGGAATTAAGTTTAAGATAAATTGAAATACATTAATTTGATATTTCAGAAGAATCCTGACTCAGAATGGGGCCGGTAAGTAGTGTTGTTTTGTAGCTTGTTAGCTAGCATACAGCTAAGAGTCGTTATTTTAAATGGCCATTTGGATATACAGTGGACATTACTTATATAGTGATACATAAACTAACAGTGGAATATGAAGGGGTTTTTAAAAAATTTTTTTTAGCCCCTCCACTTTCTAGGAGTGTATGTTTACTTTTTGTTTTATTTCTTTTTTTTAAAAAGGTTTTGGCATCAGTGCCCCATGTCCTGCCACAAATTTTAGAGCATATGTTCCTTTACAAAAGCTTTGGTTTTATTTTAACTGCTGGAAATCTGACCAAACGTTTAAATAATATGTATAATATGTGTCTGGATGCTGTCTGTTCCCTTAGGCTTCAAAAAAGAACAAAAAGAAGAAGCCAAGCTTCCGCAAGCTGCTCAAAACCAGCAATGTCAAGCTGGAAAACAAGCTGAAGAACCGCCAGTTTAAACAGCAAAGCACAGCGAAGAAGCAGCGCAAGGAGCAGAGGAGGCTCCGCCAGGCACTCACTGATGTGTCCCACCAAACTCTCAAACCTCTGGAGAGATACAAGAAGAAAACAGGTCAGAAAACCCTTTGTACTTACTTTACAGTGTCTCCTCTAACAACTTTCTGATGATCAGACTTGATGCAATGTTGCAAGCTGTGATTTAGGAATAAACTTTGAGCTAAAAACGCTTTTGGGTAGTCCTGCTCAGGTTAGTAAAGTGTAAAATGTCCATTTCTCACACATGAACACATCACAGCACAGCACACATTGTGAACAGCATGAAATTCTTCTCTGTATTTAACCCATTTACCAAGTGAAGCAGCAGGCAGCCAGGAACATAGCACCCAGAAAGCAGTGTCTGGGGTATACTGTCAAGGGTGCCTCAGTGGTGGCACTGGCAGTCCTGGGATTCAAACCCATGACATTCTTATTACATGGGGTACTCCCTAACCACCAGACCATCAGCTGCCCTAGTAGAGATGAAATTTAGTCAATTAAATGTGTGTTGTGTGATGCATAGAAGAGGAGGAGCAGGATGAAGATTTCCTGGAGACGCTGCCCACCGACATGATAGATGAAGATGACCTGGAAGAGATTAGAGCGATGGCTCAGAAAGCATCTTTCATCACAAGGGACCTGTCCAGCTGGTAGGACAATCTGACATCCTGACAGTTTTCATATTGTACTTCCAAGGAAACCATTTATATTGATATGAGCAAAATTATAATGCGGAATTAATGTTTGCTGTGTACAGCATAAAATGTGAATATGTACCTGATCTTTCAGTTGATTCAGTGGGATATCTTTATTCTTTTAAACTGTAATGAGCAAAAAACGAAAATACAAAAGATACTGTAATGCGTTTGGATATACATTCAAGTTCTGTGCCTAAGTTTTGGACTGTAAACAAACTCAATAAATGCACAACAGCTTGTTCATTTTACCACTTTTGTTTTATATCTCAGTGCTCCCGTTCACTCCAAGAAACGCAAGTCTGATCAGCCGGTGGAAAATTATGAGAAGACACCTAGAAAAATAAAGCGAGAGGAGGAGAAGGAGGTCATTCATTTACTGCCAATCAAGGACAGGAGTGGTCTTATCCCTCAGACCATGGAGAAGCCAGGTGAGTCTGGTGTTTTTGGACCTGTGCTTAGTGTGTGATGGTGGTTTCATGTTATTATTGTGATTTTTTTAATTTATTTTTTTCCTCTATTTTTTTCTAGTGATACAGAAAGCAGATGAGGAGCAAGAAGAGATGGAAGAAGATGATGATGATGAGTCAAGACAAGGTAGACTTTCAGAGGAGAAATTAGTTAGATTTCAAGGACATACTATTAACATGATATTTCTGTTGTAGTTCCACATCTTGGACAAAATTCTCTTAATGTTAAAATAATCGTTTAGTCACAAGCTAAAATTGATTTTAGAACATTTAACGATATCAATTGGAGTACAGCATCGGAATAAATAATGGACAAGCCAAACAATGTGTTAATTTCCTTGCATTGTAGGCAGAACGTCAAATAGTCTTGACTGTTTAACGGTACTGATTTCAGTTTCTCAAAAAAAAATTACATTTTGGCTGTAATCTTCTGTAATCTTCAGAAGCATCGTCTTCTACAGTGTGGCACACAGCAGACATTGCATGAGCCTTAATATGTGCAAAAGGTTTGTACTCTGGAAAACTGATCTTGTCTGATTTATAATAAGCAGAGGTCTCACAGAGCTTCCTGGATTTAACCCCTGAAGAACAACTTGAGCTTCGCTCACAAAAGCTGACGGAGAAGAAACTGCATATTGCTGCTTTGGGGTCAGCCATCTTGGCAGATCCAAATTCCAATGTAAGAGACGCAGCTTAATGCCATTAGTATTATTGTTTTATTTGGGGAGTTTATGTAGTTTAACAATATTTGTGTTTTTATGTCTGTGGATCAGTGTCTAGTATTTCAGCTCAGACAATAACTGTAGAATAAATTGGAGCTCCATGGGTAATAATGCTGTTCTAGTCCAGCTCACACTACTGTAGTAACAATGTTTACTAACAGACACAGGCATGCGGTATGTCGGTATTGTTAGAAAGTGTGATCCCTGTGGCACTCAAATTTTATCTGGGGAGGTAAAAGCTTATAGACAATAAATCTAATATTTCTCATTTAGATATTGTTATAGCATTGTGATTACTTTTACTAGATGTTTTAATTGTCTCAAGCAATTTTACGTTGACAAATTCTTATCTGTTAGTAGATAGTATTACTTCTTTTAAGACTTGTAGTTAAATTTGATTCGATTTTGAGAACAAATGCTTGAAAGAAACCAATGAAATAAGAAAAGCGCAATACATCAAATGACAAAAGTATAGAAATAAGTTATAATAATCTCAATCTTTCAACAATGTCAAAATGAGAAATTGGATATATTGACTAGACATACAGTAGATTTGCACTTCTAGGCTGTTTTTTTCCCTTGTGGACTGTCTCTGAGACTGGATAAGATGCATAAAAATCATTGTGTACAAATTGTCTGGTGAAACCTATTACAGATAACATAGCCTCCACTGGTAAAACTAAATTGTTTTAAATCGTAATTAGAAATATTATTCCTGTGCTCTTCAGATAAAGAAGCTTAAAGAGCTGAGGACCATGCTGTTGGAGACGGACCCTTGCGTGGCAGTCACAGTCAGGAAGCTTGTCATGGTCTCGCTGATGGAGATCTTCAAGGACATCGTGCCTTCCTACAGGATTCGGCCCCTGACAGAAGAAGAAAAGACTGCTAGGGTATGATCTAGGTCATCTGGGTGGTGCACAGTCTCTTTAGTGTGAAAGCTTTATGACTGAAGATAAAACTCAAATCAGTAGTTTGACAAAATCAACCAATTATCATGAAAACAGCATGCATAAACCATCGCACACTTGCTCCAAATGTTGAATTATAGTTTGTTAGTATTCTATTATCTCTCAAAATTGTAAAAGTATACTGCACAGTTAAAACAAGTAAATTCAAGTGTGGAATATCTTACGGTATTGAAATTTATTTCATATACAGTAACTCCTGTAATGTACATTTCAGTGATCCATGGTTTTGCCAAGTTTTCTGTGAACATGTTATTAAATGTTGAACAACATAGGGCAGATAATCTGCAGTAAGATTTGATATTTGCTTTGGAAACATGAAGTGTGTGATTTTATCATTGTACAACTCTTTTTCATTAATAGCCTCCTAGTGTTCTGTTAATTGTTTGGAACCTATTGCTCGGGACTAGTAAATTAGAACCAGTGTAAAGTCAGCAATAGGTTCCAAACAATTAACAGAACACTGCGTACACTTGCCTATAAGGGGCCACTTAAAAATGCCATGCGTGTTATGCTAATAAGTATAACCTGTGTATATATAAGCTTCTGTTACGTGTATATAATTGCAAAAAATGTTTTGGCCCTAAACTTGTGTCTTGGCTTATTTAGGAGCGAGGTAAAATCCAAAAAACCTTTAGCCAAGTATAGCCAAACTATTCCTGTAACTACCTCTGTCTGTTCTCTGTCTATACGTCCTCAGGTCAAAAAGGAAACACAGCAGCTGAGGCAGTTTGAGGAGGGGCTTGTAAGTCAGTATAAATTCTACTTAGAACACTTGGAGCAAACAGTCAGAGGTAAAGCAGACCCAGATCATACCCACAAGCATTGCAGAGCCTTAAAGACTGTATTAATTATACTCTGTCTTTATGTCATTGCAGACTGGAAGCAGAAGAAGTATAAAGGCAGTCAGGCTGTGTCTTTGGCTTGCTATAAGGGCCTGGCCGAGGTGGCCATCAGATGTATGTGTGAACTCTTGGTGGCGCTGTCGCACTTCAACTTCCACAACAACATTGTTGTAGTTGTGGTGTCTTTGATGAACGAACCTGTCAGGAAGGTAAGTGACACAACTTCATTCCTTCATGTACATGTCACAACAGTCACTAGTGAAAAACAAAAATATGGTTTTATACAAATTGTTTATTGCTTCTCGTGAAGAGCGGGAAGATTTTGTTAAAAGTGAATATTTGAAACTGTCGTTCCATGCCACATTTACATTGAAAAGCATTTGATCATGATTTGAAATTGATGTAAAGGTATTATTGTATAGGAATAAAGACATCCTTTACAGTTTTGCCATGTTTTATTTATTTTTCCTTTTTTCTTTTTTTTTTTTTGTCATCAAAAACCTAAATAGTACTGAATAACTGAGGGATTCTGTCTGGGATGCTTGATAATTAGCCAGTTGAAATCTGCAACACTGTGAATACTGGGTATTTGCTTGAAGGCAGTTTTGCTAATGCTAATGTCTGCTAGCGTGATTTATGGACTGTCAGGTCTCAGAGATGTGTTGTGAGGCGGTCAGGAATCTATTGAAGCAGGACAAACTGGGCCAAGCCTCACTATCCACAGTGAGGGTCATCTCTGGACTCGTCAAAAGTCGGAATTACAAGGTCAAACCAGAGGTACACTACTAAGTACAGCTTTAATTGCAACCATCTCCTTTGTTTAAAAAATTAAATAAATACATTTTTAAAAAGAGCTTTTTTTAGATGCAGTGTTCTCTGTGTCTGTGAATGGCAGGTGCTGAAACCCTTGCTTTGCCTGAGAATTAAAGAAGTGGAAATGAAGAAAGACACAGAACACTTGGCCCCCAAGCAAAAATTCATGAACTTCAAAGATAAAAAAACAAATCTGTCCAGGATGCAACGAAAGGTCAGTGTGCTTAGGATATTAAAAAAACTGAGTTGTTCTTGTTCCCATACCTTTTCAGTTATTTTAATTTATCACTTTTTGTTACTAAATAAAGATTTGATTAATTGATGGATTTGATCATTTGGTGTATTTGTACCCTCCACAGTGGAAAAAAGCTGAAGAGAAGCTTCAGAAAGAGCTGCTTGAAGCAGAGGCATCTGAGAGCAAGGACAAAAAAATCAAAATAGTAAAGCCAAAATGAATTATCAGTGTCAATTTAATTCTGATTTAATTCATATATATATATGTGTGTGTATATTGGTTTTACAAAACTTTTTTTTTTCCACCTTACTCTAGCACACAGAGACACTAAACATAGTGTTCTTAATATACTTCAGAATATTAAAGAAAGCCCAGAGATCCGTCTTACTACCTTCTGTTTTAGAAGGTCTTGCAAAGTAAGTGGCTAGTGATACACTCTGTTAATTTTATTTTTTTTATATATCTGCTTCATTTTTTTCCCTCTTTGGAGATTGTTTCTCAATGTTTGTCATTTTTTTTTCCCCTGCAAGGTTTGCGCATCTGATAAATGTGGAGTTCTTTCATGATTTGCTCACTGTTCTTCAGAGTCTAATTCTGTCTGGTGTAAGTGTTTACATTAATACACAACTTTCATTTGTGGTCTATACTTCCTTAAACTCCAAATCCTGTATGAGGATCCACAATACACAGTTCATTTACATTTACATTTCCGGCATTTAGCAGTTCAGTTCCTCTTTCTCACAACTACATAACTTGCATAAAGTTAGATACTCGTTAACTTAGTTAATTTATCTAACTTATTTAAATACTTAAGTTAGATACTGGTTACTGAATAAGTTCATCATAGTTACTGAACGGGAAGCTTTAAGATTAGAAAGAGTTTATAGATTTTCGGCAACTGTATCTGCTGGTTGATTTGTTCCTCATTTGCTGTGTGTATAGGATTTGTCCCACAGAGAAAGTCTCCACTGCATTCTTACAGCCTTCCACATTCTGTCAGGACAAGGTCAGTGCTGTTTCTCTGTTTTTCTTTTTTCACTGTTACTCAGTATAAGATTTTCATCTGCATTGTCTGACCAGTCTCTATTTCCAACAGGTGACGTTCTTAACATTGACCCCTTGAACTTCTACACCCACTTATACAAAACACTTCTCACACTGCACACAGGTATGTTCAGCTTTGTACACCAAACGTCCAAACCTATCAACACTTGCTGTTATGCCATTTCTTCTGAAATTCCTTACTAATTGGAATTGGTGGGTGGGTGGTGGCCTAGTGGTAGGATACTTGCCTCTAGACCAAGAGGTCGTGGGTTCGAATCCTACCTCCAGCACACCACCACTGGGTTCCTGAGCAAGACCCTTAACCCCAAGTTGCTCCAGGGAGACTGTCCCCTGTAGTTAGGGAATGGAAGTCACTTTGGATAAAAGCGTCTGCTAAATGCCGTAAATGTAAATTAATTGGTGCCAGTTTTCTGTGCTGTATCATAAATGGCTACTCAGACTTATGCTAGATGTGTTTTATGGAACTTAATTACTCCAGCTGATAACAGGTATTCAGCGAACTTCATCATTTCAGAGAATGTTTCCCCAGTGCCAGAGGCGTTTTATTCCATGTCTAGCTGCTTTTGTGCACCTTTACGTTGCATGAGTTGTGTATGGCTTTTCCAGGTCATACATGCTGTTCTGTTGACAATAGAGATAAAATAGCTGTGTACAAGCACCTTCACATTTGTGCACCTTCACATTAGGTCCAACAGATGGTCTTGTGGTTAGGGAGTTGTCCCTGCAATCTGAAGGTCGTGGGTTTGAAACTCAGGCACCACTGAGGTACATTTGAGCAAGGCACCATCCCCACACACTGCTCCCCATGCGCTGCGTCTTTATGAACCTCTGAGCATTCAACACATTCAGTGAAGCAGTGGGGTCTGCTTCACTGAATGTGGCTTAGTGATTAGGGAGGTGTCCCTACGATCAGAAGGTTGTGGGTTTGAATCCTGGGACTGCTGGTGACACCACTGTGGTACCCTTGAGCAAGGGTACCACATTCCTCTCTCTGGGTGCTGCGTCACTGGCTGACCACTGCATCACTGGCTGACCACTGCATCACTTAGTTAAAATGCAGAGCAAGATCATTGTTCACACTGTGTGCACACGTGACTATAAGGAGCCACTTTACTTTAGAAAGATTAGCTGGACACTGCTGGATAGTAGGCCAAGTTAAAGTTGTTTAATGAAAACAAAATTGCACTTATTTGGGGAACATGACAGTGTTGTTTTTGTTTCTGGCTGCAGGTGCATCAAATGAGGACACTGCCATTGTGCTGCAGTGCCTGGACGTAATGCTGACCAAGCGGAGGAAGCAGGTCACCCTGCACAGGGCACTTGCCTTTGTCAAGAGATTGAGTACACTTGCCCTGCACATGATGCATGACTCCTGCATGAGCATCCTGGCAGCCAACAGAAATCTAATACAAGTGAGACAGAATATAGTTCTTCAGTTTAATCCACCGTACTAATGACCACCTTATATACATACAACTCCATCGCATTACTGTTTGCTATCTTGCTTTCTATGTGCACTATATGGACATTATTGTATTGGGACATCTGACCATTACACCCACAGGGACTTTAGCGACATTGCATTCAAATACATAGGCCTAAATACGGAGTTGTTCCCTCCCCTTTGCAGCTATAACAGCTTCCGCTGTGTTTCTGTGGGAATTTGTGAGGTCAGGGACTGATGTTGGAAGAGAAGGCCTGGCTTGCAGTTTCCTTTCCAGCTCAGCCCAAAGGTGTTAGATGGGGTTGAGGTCAGGGCTCTCTGTGGGCCGGTCAAGTTCTTCCACATCAAACTCGTCCAGCCATGTCCGAGCTTGCTTTGGGCGCTGGGGCACAGTCATGCAATAGAGAAGGTTCTTCCCCAAACTATGTCCACAAAGTTGGAAGCATAGCGTTGTCCAAAATGTCTTGGTATGCTTGATTTAATACACCTGTGGCAATGGGTATGATTACACCTGAATTCGATAATTAAGCGGTGTGTCCCAATACATTTGTCCATATAGCGTATGTACTGACATAATGAAAATCTGGCATTACCTAGACACAAAGCTTGGATATTTTTTTACTGTAAAATTAAATAATTGTGATCAAATCATTAATATGACAGCCTAAGGACAATGCTTCTGTTATAGCAATGCTTTGAAGAGTCAGACTGTTAATAAACTACTGTCTTAGCTGTTATGGCCAGCTTGTATGACTAGAAAATACATTATCTTTAAAATGTGTTCATTGTGAGAGTAAACTGCATCATAACATCAGTAATATTTGGATGTTTGAGTATTATCTCTTACATGTGAATCTATTATTGATTAAAAATGGGTATACAGACTTTTCCCAAGTGTGACATCCTGTTGGACAACGACGCGCAGGGCAGTGGTGTGTATCTGCCTGAACTGGATGAGCCAGAGTACTGTAATCCCCAGAACACCTGCCTGTGGGAGCTGCACACACTCAAGGTAGGTGGGAGTACACACTGGGAGTACAGGCCACGCCTGTCATTAGAGCAAATGGGCATTGAAGAAAAAGTGGTAGTTTGTCTAACCTAGCAACACTTGTCACGACAGAATGTGTTTCGTAGACATAGCATGAATCATTTGATGCATATGATTCACAAGGCTGTATGCTTTCAGTTGGTTCTGTTAAGTTCATTATTTGCCATTTTTAAGTGTAAAACCTACATTGGAATTTGAATTTGTGCCAAGGTTAGTCAATTATGAACTAGTAAAATGCTGTTGTACGAAAAATACAGATAAAGCATAGAAAGGTCAAATATATTGTGATGTAGAGTATCACACAACCAAGTCAGTCTTCTGTGAAAGTAGATGTTGCTCAGCATGGCTCCATGAAGTTCCAACAATCAACAAGAGTTCTGTATGTATTTTTTTGCAGACACACTACCATCCCACAGTGAGGAAATACACCACTCATCTGCTGTCTGGAGCGCCCAGTGAGGGCTCAGGAGCGCTTGGCATAGAACTGAGTAGAAGGTAAGTCAAATTAGTCAAAAGTCAAACTTTTTTCTTTTTTATTAAAGTTTCTAGTAATGTGTAAACTTTTATAATACACCAGGATGTGAGCCCTTAGTTTGTTAAACAGTTTGCCTTGTTCTCTATAAGCAGTGGATCAGTCAAGACCTGTTTGTCTGAGGTTTGCTAATGAAATGGAAGCTTCTACTCTTCCAGTGAATATCTGCTTGTTAAAGATCCCCTAGAGGCTTGGATCCACATCTCTACTTTCAAAATGCTATATTTACAAAAATGTGAGGGTATTTCACGAAATCCCCTTTAGCATATTTAGCTATAGAAGGCTAACTGAAGTCATCTTCAGGAACAGCGTGGGTGATGGAGCTAATTGTGTCATACAAAACTGACCTACTTCAACACTACTTGTAAAGAGGAAAAATATTAAAAACCTGTTCTTTGAGTAAAGCTACCTCGAATGGACAAGACATTTGATTCCTTTAGTGCTTTAATCAGCAGGAGTGGGAGTCTACGAAGCTGCGATACTAACTTGCCTAAAGTGTGGAAAACTGACCGGTGTTAAGTGTTTCGTTCATCGATATAATCTGATGGATCATATAGATCCGTATTTTTTCAGACTGTCACACACATGCTCTGTTGGTTTGTTACACTGTGATATGCTACAATGACATGTTAATTATGTGTTAAAAGTATAAAGTCTGTATTTTGCCCATACTTTTGTCAATTTGGGGGGAGAAAATTGTGTAAATTAAATTTATCCAGGGTGTCTTAAATTACGTTGGATGCAGATGTTTGGACAATTAGAGGTCTTGGTCATTGAATATAGTCCATTGACTATTAAATGTGAATAAATGTAAATCTTGAGCTCAAATTTGAGTTTCACAGTATTCAAAAATGTTCTCAGAACACCTGTAGAGGTATTTGAAGATTACAGCCTGCAGGATATGACGTTTAACCCACCAGTTGCAGGACCACCATCAAAAAAGAAGGTAACCATATAGTCATGAAATGAATGTCATTTATTCATGATTTATCCAGTTTTATTTACTCAGTTTTTGTATTTCAGGAACGTTTCACAATTGGTGCCGCCTTTTTGGATACGAATTTAAAAGGACAGATTGATAGCGCTCTTAATTCGGAGGACAACCACGAATCACTTGACTTTGCTGCTGATCTGACTAAGAAATGAACTGTTTTATGTACATTTGTTTAAAATATGAGTTTGTTTTCTGCCTTTTCAAGTGGCCTGTTCAAAACACTGCATATACAGTGGGACTTGTACACAAGACTTCAGGCAATTAAAAGAAAAAAAAAAGTCCCTTGGCCAACTCTACCTCCATGAGAACCTTTTGAGGGAGTCGTCTCTTATGAGCAAGCGTGTATTTAAATGTCAGCTTGAATTAAAGAATACCCAATTATAGAATGTTATAGAATTCTCTTCACTGAGCTATATGCAAAGGGATCTAGATGCGTGCTGGTTGCATTAAATGTTTATAGTAACTCTGCACAATGTGTAGAAAATCAGACATGAAACCAGTGAACCTTCCTAAAAAAACTAATGTTTTTGCAAGATTGGATTTTTTTTATTTATTATTGTTAGTGTACAGTTACCATAATTCCACAGTAGTCAAATAAGTCACTGAATTAATGGTAGCATAAAAATAAAGAAGTGCAGAAAAGTGACACCTATTCCAGAGACATCATTTCTAACAGATCCACTGAAATAACCAATATAGGTCCATAGTGATGAATTGCTTGATTTAAACTACATACTAATAAAATACAAATTTTTAAAAAGCATTTTACAACAAATGATGTAAGTTAAAACAAATATCCATACTACTTTGGTGTACTATTCTCTATAGATATTAAAAAATGCCAACGTAGCATGTCTGACAAGTAAAAAAAAAAATACATGAACACTGAATGAACATCTTGGAGTAATATTTACACCCTAGGAAATAAATTATACATATAGAATTAAGTTATAATGTCTTATTTACAAGACAAACATATGGCCAACCTCGGCTACTATAATAAATAAATAAAAACAGTTACAGGGCTAAACACCAAGTGGACCTCTTCAAACCAAGAAAGGGACAAGAGGCAAAGACGTTTTAAACCTTCACACAGAATAGTTCCACTTTACATCAAGGAAATGTATAACTGGTAAGGCTTAGCAAAAATAATACAGCAAGGAAAAAAAAAAAAATTATTATTCGACAACTATTGTGTGAGGACATCTTCAAGGCTCCACAGGGTAGCAGAGGTAGTCATAAATTTTTAATTCAAAACTTTAACTCTAAAGTTGCACACAAATTGGGACCCAATGTCTTAAGTGCATGCAAAACATTTTACTAATATAATTTGCTGTGAAAACAAATTTAGCGTCTTTTTCCCCCCAAATGATCCCACATCAAAAGATATTTGTGCGCAGTAAAAGCAAAATAAAAAAGAATTGGAGTTAAATGCCATGACAAGTAAATGCCCTAGGTTCAAATAAATCTTAGATAACCAAGCGCAAAAATCATACAATTAAAAATTATATTACTGTTGATCACAAATATGTTTTAAGGTGCAGTAAAATTGTACCTTCAACAGTAAATTGTACAAATTAGAGCTTATATATTTCTCAACTTCTTAAAAACACGAACAGCTACTTCTCAAACAATTCTGGCATGATGTACAGCAATCCAGCCCCCACTTAAAGGTACTGTTAAATGTCAGTTATAAATCATGTGTTTCAAAGGCTTTCTAACAACACTAGCAGGTTATAGTGTGGGATGCGACTTTTCATGCAAAAGAGAAAGAACATTAAAAAATAAAGTGACAGCAAAGTGCCAACCCACAAAGATAATGCTATTCATTAAGGTTAACAGTACTAGGAAAAAAAAAACTGGGGGTTCAAACCACTGTCCCGCTGCCAAAACAGGAGAAATGAAAGAAACAGAGAATACAGACCTCCTCTGTTCACAAACCCAACAAAACTTTCCACACGAAAGTCCTAGATCCAACCTTCATCTCAAATTATAAGTCCTGTATCTCCACATAAGCCCAAGTACCCGAACAACTCTGTAGACTTGCACTGGTTGAGTGTGTACCTGCTAACAACCTATGCTGCACTTCAGCCAGTGTGCCCATCAGATAGTATTCCTTCAAAAAAACACCTCTGTGAGGCTTTGCAAGTTTTTAGTGCTGTTTCTGCCGTGCACCTGGACTCATTTGTGCAGTTTCCAGTTCCATAGCAGGGGAAAGGTCCAGGTAGAAGGAACGCTGTTGTCATCAGGTTGTTCTCTTTTTGAACGATTCTGAGAGCACAGATGGCTCTCAGCCACCCAGGCCTTCAATCCCACTGAAAACGGAAACCCTACAGAGTCAGTGAGGACAAAAAAGATTTTTAAAGACAACTATGTGACTATGGTTCACTAAAAGAATTGATAAATTCAGTTATTACATATACAACCGTTTTTGGAAAGACTGCATTCACCATCCTCTTAGAAACACTTAGTTTGTACTTTTCACTGATTACTTCTGAAGCTCCTGCTTCCTTTAAGATGAACTATGCAGGTGCAGAATTACAGATTGTAGACAATCTGTTCTCAACAGCACATGCCATTCTAACTCTATAATTGTAATAAAAATATGCAAGTGACTTGGACGTATGCTCCTAGTAAAAACCCCGAATTGGTAAAGATCATTAGAGTTTCTAATAAAGTGGCTGGTCAGTGTGCTTTGCTATAAACAAAACAAATGTGTTATTATACATTTACATTACACATGATTACAGTTCTTGCATTTCCTAAATTCATAATGTAAACCATTAAACAATGCATTCCGTTACATTTTTATGGTTAATTTCCTAATGACTTGATTTTCTAGATACACATCCAGCATGCTTCACTATATTACAGTGTACCATTAGCATTACAACTTCATGTAAATGGATGACTACATTTGATAATGAACCACTGAGACAAACAGGATCTGCTGTTTCTGCTTCTGTTTGTCTGGGGTAAACATGGTGACCTTGACACACAGGTGCTGGATGCTATTCACATGCTATTAATCACACTTCAATGTAAAAGCTGCAGCACTGTCAGGGCTTGTTAATTCTGTTCATGTCCATCATGCCTGTATCATTTACTGGTACGCACACTACCATACTTGTTGCAGTCAGTGTCTGGCTCTTCCTTAACTCACACTGCCAATCAAGGAGAGATATTTATGACAACAGATTTAAGATTTCTGATATTATATTATTCTTAAATTAAACTAAGGCTTAGGAATGAATTGCTTGGATTTCTTCATGGAAATCCATGACATGGCTGGACATGAACTGGACTTCACTGACTCTTATGTAAACCAGAGGAGACCCATCATGATGATCTAGGCTTCCAGATGACCCCTAATGATACTGCCTGAGAATCATGTTGTGTTTAAACATAACTAGGTCTTCTGGAACTTGTAGATAAGTCACTGGTTGTAAATACGAGAGGCAGCCTAAGCACTGGGTTTCTGTCAGACGTTAAACAGCGGCCAGGTCGCTTTATGAAGGAGTCACGCTAGAAATGCTACAGATAAGACTACTGTGCTACAGTCTTCTACAAGATCAAAATGCAAACTTCAACTTGCATTTACATTTACAGCATTTAGCTGAAGCTCTTATCCAGAGCGATGTACATCAGTGCTCAAGTAGTCCACATCTGTTTCTTACACCAGTAAAGCTATACCAGTAAAGCTATACTTGCAAAAGTGTTTATGGGTACAAGTGGAGTGTTTTTTTTCTCTTTTGTTTTTGACAGTTTTGATGCTTATGGCCTAAACTGAAGCGTAGCTCTTAAAGTCACGGTGAACTTATGACTGCGTCTGGTTTTTAGGATATGCGAGGGAGGGAGGGGCCGTTTGTACCTGGCTGGGGCTCCATGCACTGTGGACACACACACACAAAATGCCGAACGTGCATTCAGTCGTAGGCCTCGGGCAGTGGCGGAGCAGCAGGCCACGTGGCCCGCTCATCCTTACTGTGTGCTGCCTCGTATACTGGGGGGCCGTTCACCATCACGCTACGGCTGCGGCCTGTCAGCTTTCGCAGCTCACTGGCAAATGACACACCCTTCCGCTTATCTTCACGAGCAATCTGGAAACGGAACCATATACACACAGGCTGTCAAATACTTAAAGACTCCTCAAAAAAGGTTTTAATAAAATAATGATTCTATCAATGTAGTGAACAGTCATGGTTAACAGTAGGCTATGGTTACCAATCAGCATACCATTTATAAAATTTGGTCATTAGGGCTGTAGATTTGATAAGTGATAAATGTTCATTTTTTGTGCATTATACACAAAAAGGTGCCATATAATACATTTCGATATAATTTGTACAGAAGGACAACGTAGGCAATCTGTCCTTTTAATATGGAATAGGAAGAAATCTCAAGAAACCTGAGATCCACAAGGCCCAACACATTACAATGGTCAATATACATTTAAATGTGAAGGTGTAATGAAAACAGCCCTTAAATACTAAATGAAAAGTAATATTATTATTTTCCTTTATTTTACTAACTGCTTAGAGACTTTAGTTAATAATTAACATTTCATTTTATAATACTTGTTTTTTAAACCTCATAGTCTGGTTTCTAAGATAAGGATTAGGCTTAGTCCTGGACTACACAGCATTCTGAATAGAGACTCTCCACTGAAAGGAGAAACTGTAAGAAAGGAAACGCTTTAATGCCTCTCTGGGAAACTGACAATACAATTTCTTGCATCCAACCACAATTGTAATTATGCAACAATTCCAACTAAAAAATAAAAACAGTATGTTAACGAAAGCAATATTTGGATGGTAAATTTACAGATTCAGGCATGAAATGTGCTACTCACTAAAACAAACAGATTGAATAATTGGAAAATGCTTGAGTATTGTAATTATATAAAACTAAATTATAGAATAATCATTTGTTTCAACTAAAATCAAGTAATTAACTCAGAAGCTATAAATATTAGAACTAGACTGACTTGGCTGATTTATACTGGCACAACATTTGCAGGTATACGAAAAGTAACAGTAAGAAAATTCAATTTCAAAAGAAGTGAAATTAAAAAACTGTGTACACACACAGGAAGTGAATACAAAAACAAAGATGAGGATGATTTTGCGAATGTCCTGTAATGCATCAGCACGAAACATCTAAATAAACCATTAGTATCACTCAACATATCAGACATCAGGTCATCGCTAATTTGTTTTGAGCAGAAGTCCCCAACCACTGGGCCACAGACTGGTATCGGTCCATGAGTCATTTGGTACCGAGCCGCACAGAAAGACAGAATAAAAAATATTTTATTGATGATCAGAGTCTAAAAGATCTTTCATTTTGGAAAAAACACTCGTCTTGGTCACCAGCTCGCAGGTGGGAAACAAGCGCAAGGCTCCCACTAATTCAGCGGAATGGTGAGTTTTATTTTTACACACTTTGTTTTTAGCTGTATCTATGCCGGTCCGTGGAAGTATCGTTTTACATGAAACTGGTCCGTAGCGCAAGAGGCTGGGGACTGCTGGATGTTATCAGAGGTTGCAAATTGGGTCCAATTTCCCTATACATTTACAGAGCAAATGCACTTCAGATGTAGAGGTTGGCGGTTGGGCGCTGGAGGTCGCTGGGCTTGCATACCTGTTCTTTGAGTTTGAGGATGAACCTGCCAGCACCTTTCCACCTGCTCTGGGCCTGGAACACACACTCATGGTCCAGCAGCACGCGCTGGCTAGGCTTGGTCGAGGATGCCTTCTTTCCAGCTGTCTCACGGCTCACCTCCTCCATTAAGACATAGTCGCTGGGATTGGGATTACTCAGGATGCTTAGAGAATACTTGGCTTTACTCAGCGTCTGTGACCAGGAAGAGTAGGGAGGGCATCTTTTATTTATTATTTATTAATCAGAGATAACAGTAAAATTAGAAAAGGAACTACATGCAAAGGGCCACTCAAATCAGTGTATTCCAGTGTTTTTCCCAACAGGGTTAACTGGAGTTGGTATTACATTTACATTTACGGCATTTGGCTGACGCTCTTATCCAGAGCGACGTACAACAGTGCTTAAGTCGTCTATGCATGTGTCGTGGTATGTCGTGGTATGCATGTGACACAATGTAAAATCACTTTGAAGTAGTTAAATCCGTGTTATTTTTGGTATCATGAACTAAGGACAGGTTACCAACATTAAACCACAAAAATCTCTGAAGGACTGTATGTCCTCTTGAGCTGACCTGCTGGATGATGTCCTGGGCAGTGCTGTAGCACGGGGCTTTAATGACTGTGTGAGGCTGCTCTGGTGAGACATCATGCACCTGCACAAAGAACATGTCCTCCTCTCTTCCAGTGTTCACCTCCTCCACTCCCTCCATTACGATGTTCTTCTTGTTCAGATTCTGTCAATACAGCAGCAAGTTTAGTTCTTCTGTCTCAGTACAGATATCTGTGACTAACAAGAGCATGGTGGACAACTGAAAAGCCAATTGCTGTCTCAAATATTGCTATTGATTTAAAATTTGCAATATTTCTCGGGGGAACATAGATGTGCAAACACCAGAGATGCAAGCAGGCTACTACTGAACGTAACATCACGTGACGTAAAATGGGACATGTGGTCCTACAAAACACTGGAAAATGGGCATTAAAGTTGAAGTATTACATAATAAATCATTGTATTTTCAAAGTCACGCTTCTCAACAAAGTCATTTTTCCAGTGCTTCTTGCCCTTTTTTTTTTTTTTAAGCAAAAATGTCAATTATGTTTTTATTCTATGTAACTATGTAACACTGTACATTTTAGCACTTGGTTAACATTCGCTTACTAGAGAATAATAATAATAATCACTTTAGATCTTATGTGTCCATATACATGGGTTGCACACAGCTGTACTAAGAATTATTGCACACTTTGTGTAAAGGTTATTGTTTAAATGTTCTTTAAAGTTTTTTTTGTGAGGAAAAAAAAATTTAACTGATGCTATGATAGTGAGTCTGAGCGAAAACTGAAGCATTGTTTTATAACTTGGTAAATGTATACACCGATAAGCCATTACACTCACTTTACCCATCAGTGGTTTTCATAACATTTATTCTCTCATTACAGTGGCACTTGTTGAGGGGTAAGATCTATTCGGTAGCAAGTGAACATTCAGTTCTTGAAGTTGATGTGTTGGAAGCAGGAATAATGGACAAACTAAAGGATCTGAGCGACTGACAAGGCCAAACTGGGTCAGAGAATCTCAAAAATGTCAGGTCAGGTGGGGTGTTCCTTGTTTGTAGCAGTTAGTGTGTTACTTTGGCACATACTACCTACCTAAACCTTGCTACAGAGCAAGCACACCCATTGTTGTTGCAGTCCACAAACACAACTTGTGAAAATTGTTCAGAAATGGTTTGAGGAGTTTAAGTTGCTGACTTCCAAACTCTCTAGATCAACTGAGCGTCTCTTAAGGATGTGCTGGACAAACTAGTCCCACCTTGCAACTTAGAATACTTAAAAGGATCTGCTGGTAATGTTTTAGTGTCAGATACCACAGAACATCTATAGAGTCAATAAGGGTGATCTACACAATATTACAACTTTTAACTTCTACTACCGTGCAATACTCTTGGGATTAATCACTGTGAAATACAAAAAACTTTTAACTTTCATGGTCAACTGTGAATGCTGCTAACCGTAGTTTTCTTGTTTATTCTTATATACAGTAGTTTTTCTGGTTTTGTAATTCACAAAATATACTATATACTATATTTTTATTTAATTTTATTTCTCTTAAAATTGATAAAGTTTCTGCTCTCTTTTACTTGCACTTAACGGGTTTGCACACAATTTCGTTGTTCTTAAAGCACAATGACAGACTTTTTATTTCTATTAGGCAGGTGGTTTTAATGTTACAGCTGACTGGTGTATACTTAAATAAATCATTGACAATCTCAAATATCATCTGGTTATTTATGTACCAATTACTGTAATCATACATATATGGGCTGTGTGTGAAAGAAAGCAGTATCAGAGAATCCCTAAATAAAACAGCTGTTTACCTCCTCCCTGCTCTTCAGGTACATCCTACCCACGTAGCCCTCCTCCGGCTGCCAGCTATGCAGCGTTTTAAGAATTCTCTCATGGGGTGCTAGGGTTCGCTGCTGAGGTACTTTCTTCATGTCACTTTTCTCCTTTGACACAGGCATCTTCTCCTCCACGAGGAAGTATTCCACAACGGCATCTGGAACCAACTGATCAGGACAAAAAATGTAGTGTATTTACTGGTTGTTTAATTGAGGATAATCTAGTGTGAGTAGACAAGTGTGACAGTACTAAAGCATGAGTGTCTCTAACCGGAGTGCTACCTCCATGTTGAAACAGATTCTCAAATTCATAAACCTGTAGAAACATTCACAACTACATTCAGGTACCACTAACACGGGCTCTGTGTGTATGCTGAGACTCACCATCTCCAAAAGCTGCTTAGCCGTTGTGTGTTCACTCACATTGACTACAGTAAACGGCTCAGGACCTGGTGCTCCATGTATTGTGACTTTGTACTGTATTGTCGTTCGCCTTTCTTCTGAGCTAAACAACTGAAGAAGCCACACAACAACAATTCTCACAATTTTATAACTTGGGCATATCAGTCAATTACCATGTACAGGAACGTTGAGGCCTATTCAAGCATATGTTCAGCAAATCACTGGTTAAAATGAAGGGAAAGCATAGTACTGCAAGTGAAACATGCAGGTCTTTACGATTTCCTGTTTACACTAAGAGAGTGACCTGGAATGGGGGAGATTTTGGAATGCGCCACATTCTTAAGCTGTACAAACATCAGAACTATTTCCAACATGTTTTGCAAAGCATGCCTGTTTCCTGGACGCATTCCACAGCAGTGCTTACTTAATCTAAAATGTAGTACATCTCCACTGAATACACAAAATGACTGAACACCAATTTCAGGAATTAAGCAGGATGCTGAACGAACCAACCTTCAACTGTCTTCTTTAGTTCTGCCGTCACTACCAGTACTAAAAGTTTACACCAGTGAGCACTGTGCAAACCTCATTCATATGCTTCAGACTTTATAGTTATGTTATCTCTTATAGACCTTTTTATGCGGTTTCTGACATTGTAAACTAAAAAGCGTAATAGCAGTAATTGCTTGTTTTTTCACATTTTACATTTTGTCAATATTAATATAACAGCTGCAGGGCAAAGAAATCATTTTCAGCTGGAGCGAGAGGAAAATTAAGTTTTATTTTTGCCTTAGCAATTTTTCAACTACATTTCAACTGTATGGGTGTGGGATTACTGAGTGGAATTATTTAACATAGTGCGGTATCTCTTGAGGATCTCTCACCACAGCAGCAGGCCGGGGTCCTCCAATTGGACTCTCCTCTGTCCTGCGGCTGAAGATAAACAGGCTGGACACCTCCAGCGGCTCATTGTGCTGGTTCCACAGCTGCAAGTGTCTGTAGCCTGAGAAAAGAAGCAGCAAAAGTATAGTCATCAACATCATCATGATGAAGCTTCTAAAAGCTAGGACAAAAAGTTCTTTTAAGGAGACCTCAGTCTGTGATGAGATAAAGTTTAAAAAATATAAATAAATAAATAAATAACCAGCTGCTCCACTGACCACAAAGTAATTAGACGAAGTTATTAAAAATACAGAAAAAAAACAAATACCACACAGCTACTATTTATTAATGTTTCTGTGATCTGGGCACGTGCTCCACAGCCAAAATTTCCCAATTAGCCAGATGATTTAAGCCCAAAATGAAGAGTCTCCAAAAGGAACATATACTGGACAGGGGTTATCTAGTGTTACCAAGCAGTCCTGCTTTCTGAAACACTCACTGATTTTGGAATGTAAAATTGTTTAGAATATGCATTCATGTTTGTCCAAAACAAAATTCTCAAGCTATTTTCAAACATAAAAATCCAAATCATTGTTTACAGATTTTACTATTTGTACTGCAGATCATGTACTTCATATTTACATGCGCAATGTATTAAACATTTAACTCTCCAGAAATGTAAGATATAACTATGCATTTAATTGTCTTATAAAGACACTTTCCACACTGCAATGCACCAGCCTAGGTAATGCCCTTAGGTCCAGGACTCACTCAGATGATGTCTTGCCTTACATCAGCTCCCCATTATCATTCGTTGTCTGTGCTCTAGAACACACAACAAAGACTACAACTGGTGACCAATATGCATGCACTCATTGCACCTGCATAAAAGGTCACAGCCTTCTATAACGGGGGCTGCCAATAGTTTGTAAAACAGCTGTCTTACAAGTCAATTCAGCACATTCAAGCAAATTCAGCCTTTTTTTTCCCATTCAGGCAAAAAAAAAAAAAAAAAAAAAAAAAAAAAAAAAGCACTGACAAAAACCAACTTGAGCCTACAGTCAACGGTCAGCCAGTGATGGTCACCAACTGCCTGATTGGGTTACATGAGTGTTTTAACTGTGAGTACACTGTGAGACACATACACATATGTTTGTTTTAGTTCTTAATAATTATTCAGAGAAACAATGGCAACTGTTTGAGGTGTGTTATCTGCCATCACTTATCAATACATACTGAAGTTTTACAGGTTGAAAGCAATTCAAAAATGAAATAATAAGTATGAAGTTGTTAAACAGTATAGCTGGTTGTTAAACTGCCATTCCACAACTGGTTTCAGAACATGAATGAATGGTCCTATTGCAAAACTAATTGCAACAAACCTCATATGCTACCATCACTAAGGTATATAATCTTTCAATCTGAATTGGATGCTGTCTTTGAGACTGTCAGGTGGTCAATATTTTTGCTCTATTCCTGTGTTTGGATTCGGGAGTAAGTCAGAACGTGGACCAGTTGGGGGTTGGTCAGAGGACCAATCTAGGTGTTCTGGGGACACATATTTTGATGTTTAAATAAAAAACTATTACTAATATTTTTTTAAATACATTTTGCTCTGACCTGGTTTGAGAGCTTTGAGAGGCAGGATCCTCTGGGCTGTGATCTGAGAGCTGTTGTTCTCCACCACAGCCAGTCGCAGGAAAGTCATGTCCTCAAAGTGCACATGGAAGGAGAACTGCTCATTCCACATGGGGTTGAGTGTGTTTCGGTGTATGGGTTTGGTCCGGAAATGGCAGGCATCCACTGCCAGGCCTAGAACTTCTACCTCCACACTTGTGCTACCACTGCTGTTACCTGGACACACATTCTGCCCTGACACGACCTTGCAGAGAGGAGGATACAGGAAGATAATTACAGTGGACAGAACAGAAGCAATACTGCAAATGAGCATCTCAAATAATATGACTAGGTGTGGTTATGTGGGTCACAAAACACACAAATGTTTTATTAAGACTTCAATTCTTGTTGGTGAAAATAAAAGCGTGCTTTATGTTACTTAGTAATATTAACTTTAATTAATTTCTCATTTGAAGAAATTCTGTGCAGTAATTTAATGTTTGCAAAGCATGTGGCACATATTTTTTCCTTTAGTTATCTGACTGTTTTCTGAACCCAGAGCCAAATGAAAACCCAGCAATGGACAGACAGAAATTTTGACCAAGGTCAGTCAGCTGCATAATGTTAAAACAAACAAAGATACAGCAGTCCTATAAACACAATAAACACATGACCATCTGAACCATTCATCTTTCCTAGAAATATATGGTGATAAAGTAATAATTGTTAGAGATTTTCTCACACTCAGATTTTCTCTGAAAAAGGCCCAAAAGCTGCCAGAAACAAACTGTCAAGTTTAAAGCTACAGCCTACCTTTACAGACTGGCTTGCAGTAATGAACTTTTCTCATTAGATAAAACTATCTATTTCAGGACAAATCATTAGATATAGGAGTTCAAGAAGATGCAGATTTGAAGTCAATTGGGTTGTTGCTGCTGTTGTCTAACTACTCTCACATGTTTACGCAAGCTTGTTGATGGTGGTGGGGGAAACTAATGTCTATTGTGGCTCTCATGTCTGACATACCCCTCAGATCTGTCTTCTTTAGCTAGGCTGTTACAGCTAGGTCCGCCAGAGTCACTTTCTACGCTCTTTACATTCATACACTATATGGACAAAAGTATTAGGACGCCTGACCATTACACCAACAGGGACTTTAATGACATTACATTCAAATACATAGACTTTAATATGGAGTTTGTCCCCCTTTGCAGCTAAAGCCTTCTTACAAGGCTTTCCACAAGATTTTAGAGTTTCTTATGGACCTTGCTTTGTTAACTGGGGCACAGTCATGCTGAAATAGAAAAGGTTCTTCCCCAAACTGTGTTTAAAGCATGGTGTTGTCCAAAATGTCTTGGTATGCTGAAGCATTAAGGTTGCCCTTCGCTGGAACTAAGGGATCTAGCCCAAACCCTAAATTAAGGTGTGTCCCAATACTTTTGTCCATATAGTGTATTGTGTATCCTGCAACCTCAAACAGAGCTTAATCTGTTTAACTGTTAGTCTACTTCATCTTTTCCAAATTGGACAACTGCCAACTGTTTGTGTAACATGAACGGTTCCCTCAACTTTTAACTATAGACTCTACTGTTCATCAGTGGTTATATATTGTTAGTCCTCTACAAAGCATCATTCTTTTCACCTCTGTCACCCTTGGCTTTCTCAGTCTTAAAAAGCCCTGTATAAATAAATCTGACTTCACAACTTCACATACTGTCGCTTCAGGGGGCATCAGACAGTTTTTTCCAATGAATTTTATACCATAACCTCAGGTTTACTAACCAGTCATTAATGCTAAAACCTATTATTCAGTAACTACTAAAAGTCATGGAGATACAAGTTAAGATTTAAATGTGGACACACATATAAACCTTGCTTAAGGGATTCATTATTATCATTCGATACTATCATTTAAAAAAGACCTTGCTGTAACTCATATGAAGAGTCGGTTAAGGTTAACCCATATTGCCATCATTCGAGTCTGGCGGGAGTTCGTGGTGTGTGTGTTAGAGCGCTCTTACTGTGAGTGTGTAGCCAGTGGGAGTCATGTGATCCAGTTCTCGGTCATGTGGGTTGAACTGCTGGTGGAGTGGACAGGAGCGGTCCCACAGCACTGGAGGTTTCAGGACAAAACCACAGTGACCATTCGCCTCAAACATAGCTGAGTTCAGCTGCATGGGCAGGTCTGTAGAGCGAGACACATATAAACAAACATGCTGTTAATAATCCTCCATTAACAAATCACCAGCATGGGAGAAGCAATTCTGGCAATTTGACCAAACCACTCACATTTCAACACATTACCACAGTTAAAACCCAGGCCATTTTAGTTTCAATTTAACAATTTTGCGCTGGAGCTGCTAAAAGGAGCTTACACATTTACATAATTTTTCTACATTATCATAATTACTTGAGATGACTGCAATTACTTTCCGCAGTTATTTAGCTTTCACAATCAGCTAGTTACACAAACAGAATGCGAAGATACATTCACCAATTGAGGAAAATGCCTGTAATTAAAATAAGCAGAAAAGGTATTTACTGAGACACGACACGACACAGGACTTACAAAACAAAAGTAGCTTCTGTCAGGTTTTACAACACTATTAGAGGGCAGGAATGAGTAATGTTTAGTAGAGGGTTTTTTTGGGGGGTTTTTTGGGTTTTTTTTGTTGTTGTTTTTTTTTACACATTTGGAGGGCATCAGTGAGAAATGGTTATTGTTTTGTGCTCCGTCATCAGTTGCAAGCTACTCAGCATTGATAGCTAATATACCTGATTAATCAGTTAATTTGGTCACTTTAGAATTGTGCTTCAGTTGAATAAAATAAACAAAAAAGGAAGGTTAAACTGTTAATTGCAATTATTTATTGGCCTACTAATACACTTGTATGAAACTGCACTGAGTTTGTTAAACAGACTTGCTTTTTCTGACCTTGTGTGACATTACGTGAAGGCTATTTATACAGTTAAAAGGTTCCTCAGATTAACATCTCATTTTAAAAAAATGATTCTTTGGTGAACAAAAACAGTTCTCCTGTGGTTTAGTTCAAAGTTTCCTTTGTGCTTTCTTTTCCAAGAGTGTATAAAAAGGTTAGTAGCATCCAGTAGCATCCATTTTTAATTCTGAATTTTGTCCATATTTGTACTGATTTTTATAGATAACAGTGTATCATACAGTGTCTGAAACCACATAAGCAATTCTGGTTAAATTCTGGTGGTACTAAACAACTCACATAATAGTTTTTACAGGTTATGCTGCTTCTACGTTCTTCTCTTTTTCTGTCCACTCTGCTGTTGTAACAGTGCAAATTCCCCACCCATTAAACTAATAAAGGGTTATCTTATCAATATTTTAGAGCTCTAAACTTAGACAAAATTGTCTTTGATGACTGATCGCAGAAAAAATTTTCAGCAAACAATCACCTTAAAATTCTCCAAATATTCTGACAGTGATCCTTCTAATTTACTTGTTAATATCACATTCGTTTCCTTTATAATGTTATTGTAATAATTAATAACACACTGTAGTAGTTAATTTAAATCAAGTCCAATTACATTTCAGATTACCAAGTTGTAAGGTTGCAGTGCTTTTTGGAGTATGCTCACCGTCAGTTTGGTAGTTTAGGGCAACAAGTTGGATGCCATGGAGCCAGAACATGAGTGGGTTGGGATTGGCTGAGTCAATTCGGGTGGCAGCTGGATAGGTACGCAGCAGCTGGCCCGCTGTATGTAGGATCAGTTTAGACGAGTAGCGGCGGCAGAGACGTTTCGCAGCATTCTCATTAACGGAGGAGATGTGGTAGCACTTGGGTGTGCGGATGATTGCACTGAGCGATGGGGCCGGGACAGGTGTTTGTTCCTCCAAACTCAACCTCGCACCTTCTACACCTGCTGTAGGGAAACAGAGAGGATAACAGATTTGGGAGGAAGGCAGCTGATTAGTTGATGCAGATCAGTCAAAATGATCTAAACACTAGACTTTAATCCTGTTTTAATCATGAGGATATTCTAACCAAAAGGCTTAACCATCAACATTAACAAAGAGGAAAGCTATAGGTATCCTCAACAGCCTCCACTGTACCAAGAATCCTCAAGCTGTATGAATAAGATAAAGAGGGCTACAAACATGGAGAAGCTGGAACCACTGATACTATTATTAATAAACAAATTAACAAATATGACTATTGAAATAAAAATACAAAATACTATAAAAATAAATCCTGAAATAAATCAACATTTTAATAAATACATAATATAAATATAAATAGAAGCATATAAATGAGTATAATCAAAATTTATTTGAAAATGAAATTTTTCAAATGATTAATTTCACGAGACATTAATTCAATAATCTATATTTATTTTAAGGGACTTTTTCCTAGTGCCAAATTTATATTCTAACCCTTGCATCACAAAATTTATTACGTTGCATTATGAGATGTTTTATTTACTCTTCTTTGTGCTAAATAGCGGTTACTGTATCAGTGAGTGCAGCTGCATGTGCGGGGAGCTTTCAGTACTCGATCTTATTAATACTCTCTACAGATCAACCATGGACGATGACTGAATAAGCAACCTGGTGTTTTAAGTGTGGAGTCTAGATGAGCAGTCTCTAGACCGTAGATATTGTGAATCTGTTTTTCTGAAATCAAAGCAACTGCAGAATACGACTTTGTTGACCAAAAATTGTCGGGTTCCACCACTGATTTGAGGATGCCTAATGACTCATTTCCAAAATTTCGTCATACGGCCAAACAGCTCCTTATATGGAGGTTTCCCCGGGTTGTGCTGATGCTCGAGGTGTCGGACGTCAGGCTAAACTTTGTTTGGTGGTCCTATGTTACGTAGAACCGAAGTTATTGTAATTTAATAAACATGAAATAATAACAACTACTGGTGTTTTAAAAATGACATCGCATGCAAATGCCCACAAAGAACAAAAATGCCCACATTTCTTTTATTTTAGATCTTAGAAACAACTGAAAAAGAGAGAGCTTTTACAATAGTTTTTGTCCCCAAGTTGGTGGGGAAAACCTACAGAATGAGCGGGGCATTGAGAATAGCTGTGTGAAAATGCGGCAAATGGCGAGCGTGTAGGACAGCACACCCTGGTTTTAGACTATTTTAGACGTTTTATTTGTTGCAATCTAATTTTTACTAATACTCTGAGTTCTAAGGGCTACAAAAGCAGCTTTTTGAAATATCATCCAACAAGGTCTAAGTGAAACTAATGTGGAACTTCTTTAGTGTTATTTTAAAAGTCCTCCTTATGGAGCTACTTCAGAAAATTCCAAACGTGTACAAAGCTGCATGAAGCCAAAGTGAGAGTTTTCATTTTTACATTATAAATAAACAGAAGCTGAGTCACATCAGAAATCTGGTAAATGATTATAAACAGGATGTAAACAAGGCTTGTGGTCAGTGGAATTCCTACAAATGCTTTCTTTTGACTGGTCTTTAATGCACACCATCATTCCGGCCTTTGGATGTGAAGGGTTTAAAGAAACATTCTGGTGTTTTTCAACCTAATTTCAACATGCGAGTCTGCAGAGCGTGGCTGTTAAGCATGGACAATGTTTTGATACATTTGCTAAAAGCTGTGTTAAAAAACTTGCCCCTTTGGTGCAACTACAAGTGCAGATATTCTTTTTTTTCCTAAGTACACAGATATTGTCCGTGGTTACTGGTCATAAGCTGCTTAGATGCAGTAGGTAGAGATTAAGTTAAGGGATGCTCCAGCATCAAAGCTCAAAACAGTATGGAATCCGAACACTGGGTACGGAGATGTGGTCAACTCCCCTAACGTCTTCCCACTCTAGTCTCTCAAGCATGCACACATGGAGTAAAAAACTTTTAAAAGTCCTCTATGTGTGTTTGCTTATGCCTGTAGGCACTTGCCGGAACCATGCAGCGCAGAAAAGGTATTTTTATTTGGTTTCAGGGGACTGTTTTAAAAAGAGTGGAAAAATTAAGCAGGCTTTTCCCATGGGCGCTCTTTGTGGGTGTTCTGTTTCCTGTGTGATCCAGGGCAGCTGTACCTTTCCCTGGGCCACGGACCAGCATCACTGGCTCCCCGGGGTTTCCACGCACGGGAGCGGTGCCAAAGATGGTCTTCCGACTCTTTCGGTCCTTTCCTTTTCCAGATCCCGAAGGCGAGATGGTTGAGAGGCCTGGTTCCCACACGCACACGCACAGACACACACGCACAGAGTTAACTGTTTTCATACTATGATCTCTACATGTGACTATTATGTTTTAGCACCTATATGTAAGAATAACACGTTTAACACATTACTAACTTACTTACCTTGCTACTTATTTACTCTTATTTACTAAGAAAAAAGCCTGGGCAGGACTCCTGTGTCCTTTAAGCCTACGTGCATGCTAAATAAGTACACTTTTTATATATCATTTTAATAACTAATACACTTACGAACAACAGAAAGTTTGCAAAATGACAAACGTAAATAAAATAAATTAAGTAAACATCTTTTTCTGTTGCCACCATAAAATTTTTGCTTTTTAAAGTTGCTCTCTAAAGAAACTATTTTTCTGTGAGATAATCAAGTTTGTTATTTATAATATAATATGATGAGATTAGAGTAAATTACCTTTTTAATGACCTCTTTGATCATTTTGTTTTAAATTTAGATTAAAAACTTTTTAGCAGCTAAAGTCAGAAATCACATGGCGAACATTAATATGACCGTTTGAAAGGAAATTCTCACTGTGGTTTGAAAACATTGCATTCTAGTAGTATACTTATTGAACAACCATATACAACACGTCAGATCTATCAAGTTATTTATTTAATATTTGCATGTGGGCTTAAGTATTTTGTCATGGCTTAACCTTACATAAATTGTAGTCTCCTGTGTAATTGTAGAAAATATTTAATATTCCCACCGTTGGTTCCTGTAAGCCCACTGCCCATTTCTATGCTGATTGTCACAGGATTTCATATGTAAGTTTAATCATGGTTTAATCAATTTGCACAGATTTATGGGCAGCTGGTGGCCTTGTGGTTAGGGAGTTGCCCCTGCAGTCAGAAGGTTGTGGGTTCGAATCCCAGGACTCCTAGTGGCAGGTACTCTTGAGCAAGGGACCGTCCCCACACGGCATTTGGTCCAAAAAAATGGCTGATACCAAATACCGTAGAATTTTTAAGTTTTGGGATACAAAGTATCTTAATGACACTGTTAAGATAATAGAAAGATAACTGCACTAAAGAAACATTTAGCTATTTTGAAAGTGAAAACTTCTATCCTCATACCTCAAAACTGAACACAGACTCTAAGCTAACTATGATTATAAGCTAACATAATGTCTATAAAAAAAACCACAAGCCTTCTTGGCATCTTTTCATGTCCAAAAGAACAGCATGAGAAAGAAATTACAAGACTTTGTTATGTTTGTGGGCTGGTGGCTTAAAACAATACATAGAGGGAGTTAAACGCAAAAATGCAAACAAAAGATGCTAATGAGCGTAACGCTGAAGAGTGCTACAACTAGCATGATGAGAGAAAATACTCACCAAGATTAGAGCATTTTACCAGGAGAAAAATCTACAACACTTAGTTAAAAGTAAAGTGGCCCCTTGTATTCACGCGTGAACACACCACAGAACAGCACGCAATGTGAACAATGTGAAATCCTTTCTCTGCGTTTAGCCCATTCGCCAAGTGAAGCAATGGGCAGCCCCCGGAGCAGTTAGTGGGGACGGTACCTTGCTCAAGGGTACCTCAGTGGTGTCACTGCCAGTCCTGGGATTCAAACCCACAACATTCTGATCGCAACTCCCTAACCACCAACAAATATTTTGCTTAAAAACTACAACAAAAAACAAGCCTTCAGACAATCACAGCCTGAAGAAGACTGAAACAAATGAATGAATTTACCATGATAACCATAATGTTTGTGTTTGTGTACAGCCAAAGCAGGGTGCCAGACTGTTATCTGAGGTAGTGAATCATTTAGTTCAGACACTTCCATAAGAACCCATAAGAGACCTTAAGTGTAAGAGGAGCCCGCAAAAGCTTGAATCACAATCTGTGCACAAATACAGTATGCCATCGGTATAGCATATATACAGTGCAGATCATAATTTCCAAAGATTTACAGCTCCAAAAAAATAAATAAAATAAGACATCACTGCAAAAATGTTCAGTTTCTCAAGCTTTATCTTCTAGAGGTGCAAGTATTGAACTGCACTGTTTGGCCTTAGTTTTTAAGAACTGCTGACAATATGTCTCCTAATTTCCAAATAAAAATATTGTTCTTTAAAGCATAATTTTAAAGTAAATAACACCTCAGGAGGTGGTCTCAGTCTGGTCCGCTTTAAGTCCGCGGCACGGTTTGTTTAACTCGCGCGTTATGAACACAAAGCGCTCCGGGTTCGCTTCGACAGTTTTCGCCCTCTAGGCTTGCCGTAGGTAGATCACCTGGTACATCCCAGGGAAACAGACATGAGACAATAAATAAACGAATAAACTAATAAATACAAATGAATAAATGATGATAATAAAAAATAAATAAATAAATGGGACCTAGAGATTCTTGTCAAGATCAAGTTTCTCTACCAAATTGCTTAGCCTCAAAGCATTCATTCTCTAAATCAGTTTCAATGAAGAACAATAGTAGCAGAGATCTTTGTGGAAAATGTAGAAGTTTGGTACAGTTTTTAACCATCTACTCTTATGGAGAAAAAAATCCCAAGAATGGGGAATGTGAAAACAATGGTGGGAGATTGGATAAAGAACTAAAATGTGAACAGAAAAAGAACTGAGGCCCCATCTGAGCTGAGGTGGAGCAGAAAGAGAACCGAGCCCCATTTCAAATGAACTCACCCTGTAAACATAAAAAGAACTGGGTTCCCTTTCTGTTGGTCCAATTTTTGGACCACTTCTATAGGACTGAGTTCAGTTCCTTTAAAGAGGACAATATGTGAAAACACCCTAAGTCACTGGCTTTGATAGTTTTGGTAATTAAAATACTGTCTTCTGTTGTAATTCACTCTGGATTGTGTGGTATGTTTTGTTCTTAAAGCTGAGAGAGTATTTTTATATGGAAATGTAGCTGAATTTACATTAATATTTATGTTACAAAATTAGTAAATTATATTTTTCTTAATAATTTTGTGCTAAAATGCATGAATACATTTTTCAGCAGCCAATTTCATATCAGTTGGGCAAAAATTTCTAATATCAGTAATTCTATGATAATTTAATTTTATTCGTACCTAATATTGGGCCAGATTTGACGGTCAGGTCAAAGCCCCTTGACCTTATGCACCCGTTTCAAGGCATCATGTCATTTTCCAGTGCAAGCACCAGCATTAGCATTCTGGAGGTGTCCCACTGATGATGGGGGAGGATGTGGGCATGCGGGGCAGAAATGTGTTTATTTGCGGCATTCGTGCGCTGCAGTTAACCTCGGACAAGGTCGCTTATTTGCGCTGTCTGGCTGCAGGGCGCCGGCCCATTTCAGGGCTGTTGTGGCGATGGATTGGTTTGCTGAATCCTATCAGGCCGGCTATTACCCACAGCCTTTCTAATTTTCCTCAATTTGAGTTGGTGGTGGTGGTGGTCTGGGCCTCTGGGCCTGCCCAGCAGATTGTGAGCACGGGAAATTGCAGCTTCAAGGCTGAGAAGGGGCGAGACGACGTTGCATTCATGACTATATGTGGCTCTGTTTGCCAACATTTGTAAATGGGGATCATGTTCTGGGGAGTGTATGGGATTATACTGTGTTCCGGGGACCAGCCTCAACACCTTCTGGAGAGGGAGCAAAAGACTACACAGTGTCTTTCTGATACTAAACAATCCTTCAGATCATGATTCAGGCCAGTCAGGCTGGAGGAAATCTTCTAACACCATCATATATATATATATATATATATATATATATATATATACCACACTTCCAGTACTAATTGGACAGTTTTGCTTTCTGAAGACCCAGAAAA
>JBBJLS010032025.1:0-14435 GCA_037577275.1 Bryconaethiops microstoma
AGTTATTTATTTGTAAAAAATGTTTGGAATCATGTATGATTTTCGTTCCACTTCTCAATAGTACACTACTTTGTATTAGTCTTTCACATGGAATTCCAATAAAATAGATTCATGTTTGTGTCTGTAATGTGACAAAATGTGGAAAAGTCCAAGGGGGCCGAATACTTTTGCAAGCCACTGTACACAGTGTAATTTTTAGTAATAAAAATAAAGTAAAATGCACGGGAAATCTGCAATAATTTTTGCAAAATTAAAACCAGTTCTAAATCAGAACCGGGTTTCGATTCCCACCCCTAGTGTCTACTGTTGCACTGTTTAAAGGGCTCATTTGAAAGCTTATAGCTTTGAAGCTGGTTTTAAACCAGTAGCTGAACTGTTTTTTAGAGGTCACATAAAGCAGAATATGGTGAAAGGCTACAACTGACCACTCATCAGGAATTAAAACAAAAAATAATTATGAAAATATGGAGAATTATCAAGAAACATTGAATCTATTCAAGTGAATGGGTGAGATGTGCAAAACCTTTTCCCCCACGATCAGTGAACTCTTTTTAAGAGAACGTTGTTCAGTCTATTTTTAGGTTTTCTCACATTGGATAAAGAAAATATATAATTGTAAATCGGTCAGATCATTACAAATGAGCGATGCTGCTTGTAAATGATTAAATCAAGAAAGGCTTTGATACAAAGAAACATACATGTTTGATAGAATCGAGTACTGCAGTTTTGGCGAAAGATCCTGGAGATGAAGCTGAAACAACAAATAGGACAACAGAACTTGGCACATGTTTGGCTAGAGGGATGGAGCGATAGCAGAACGGTCCTTCAGCCAGAGAGAACCCCAGTGGTCCAGCTTTCTACAGCAGCTCCTCACGCCAAGAAAAATCACATTACTTCTCCACTCACTGCTCACACTGGCTCTCGTGACGTACAAAATAGAGTGGAGATTACAGCCAGTAGGTTTTGGTGTTCCCGAATGAGAGATGTCATCAGACAGAAAAGAAAAAGAAAGAATAAAAATAGTTGCTTGGTTGGTTGACCGTTCCCTGTCTTGAGGTTTCCAGTCTCACATCAGAACAATGAGAGTTGCATCAATATTCCACCACCAAGGTGAAGCTACAGTGTGTTTCTAATGAAGTGGCCAGTATTTGTACATACGTGCTAAAATCCCCAGGAATACTGTCCTTCCTGATGCAAGAAGAACGGCACTACACACACATCACCATGTCAGGTTTTCCACCCTAATGTCATCTGTGCTGGTGGTCCCTTTACATTTATGGACAAGAGTAGATATTCAGGAGTCCTTGTTAAAAGTTATGTAAGTATAACATGTAGTGAAATTAGCTCTTGCAGTTTTGATCCCTAAGCCTGTGCAATTAAAGAGAAACAAAGAGAATAAACAAATCAATAAAGTATATTCTAAATAAACATTACAATTATAAACAAGACCTGAAGTAATGTAATAGAACAGAATATTTATGTGCTGTAATGTGTGGTTTGCTGGTTGATTAGTCTTAAAGGACAGACTGAAGGTCAGGTGCAGTGAGGTAGAGAGATAGTGAAGTACAGTGAGGTAGAGAGGCAGTTGAGACAGAGAGGTGGTTGTGGTATAGTGAGGTAGAAAGGTGGGTGAGATAGAGAGACAGATGAGGTAGTGAGGTAGAGAGACAGATGGGGGACAGATGCGGGGTGGTGGCCTAGTGGTAGGGTACTTGCCTCTGGACCAAGAGGTCATGGGTTCGAATCCTACCTTCAGACTGTCTCCCTGTAGTTAGAGAATGGAAGTCGCTTTGGATAAAAGCGTCTGATAAATGCCGTAAATGTAAATGTAGAGAGGCAGGTGATGTACAGTGAGGTAGAGAGACAGGTGATGTAGAGACAGGTTAAGTACATTGAAGTAGTTAGACAGGTGAGGTAGAGAGGCAGGTGATATACAGTGAGGTGGAGAGGCAGGTGAAGTTCAGTGAGGAAGAGAGGCAGGTGAGGTAAGAGGCAGGTGAGATACAGTGAGTTAGAGAGGCAGGTGAGGTAGAGAGGCAGGCGAGGTACAGTGAGGTAGAGAGTTCAGTTTGTGTTATAATGAACAGTTAAAGTTGTGTGAGGTGCCCAGGTTGAGTTTTATGTTCTGAGGACTGAAGCTCCTCCTGAGTCTCTCTGTTTTGGTTATAAAACGCCTGAAGCGCTTTCCTGATTTCAGCAGGTCAGACAGACAGTTACTGGGTGAGATGAGTCTCTGATAGTTCTGGTGTCTCTTGTCCTGCATCTCCTGCTATAAATGTCCTGCAGAGACAGTAGAGCTGATCTGGTTCACTCTCTGTAGTCTCTCAATGTACAGAGCTGATCCCAAAGGATGTCCTGAGTGAGGACATACGAGTAAAAAGACCACAAGATCACTGGAGAGACCCAAAGCTTCCTCAGCTGTCTCAGATGGTAGAGACGCTGCCTTCCTTTTTGCACTGTGCTTTAATATGTCCAGATCCTCAGAGATGTGAATGCCCAGATATTTGAAACTGCTCACCCTGTCCAGGCCCATTGATGTTGAGAACGTGTAGGAATGCTGTTCTCCAACTCCAGCTCCTTGGTTCTGCTGACATTCAGTTGGAGGCGTTTCTCCTAACACTCCTAACAATGTCCGGTTCTTCACCTCCTCCTTGTATGCTGTCTCATCGTTGTCGTTGAGGCCCAGCAATGCTGTGTCATCAGTAAATGTGACGATGCCACTGGAGCTGTGTGGCCACACAGCTTGTATAGGACATCGACATAAGGCCTGCAGTCTGTTCCAAAGTCAAAGTACACTTTGTCATCTCAGCAAAATATATTTATACAGTGAGATGAGATGGTGTGGCTCCATATTTTACAGAGTACAGAAAGACACACAAGGATAAACATATATAAATAAACTATGAATATACATTCTAAACTTGAAGTAAAAAAGGTTCATTTTGACATCCAGTAACTGTGCAAATGTTGCATCAGCAGTCAAGTGGAGGACAAACAGTACAGGAACGTAGTTGTGTGCTTCATGCAATATAGACACTCTGTGAAAACATAGACACTCTGTGAGTTACTATTCAAATACAGATGTAATATGTGTGTTTTTGCATGTAACTGCATGTGCATCATACAAGTAATGTGTAAAGTGCAAAGGTGGAAAGTTGCGTTCACAGTTCAGGTGTGTTGAGTTGTCTGATGGATTGTGGGGGGAAAACGTTCTCACAGTTGAGCTTTAATGCTGCGGTAGTGTCTGCCAGATGGGAGCACTGTGAGGAGTCTGTGTGAGAGATGTGAGGAGTTGCACATAATGCAGGAGGCCTTTATGCTGCACCACTGTCTTGTAGTGAAGGAAGAGACGTCTCGAAGAACTGTTTTAACAATCGGCTGCAGGTTATTTCGCTCTGCAGCGCTGGAATTCGTTGCTGGGTTGGGACCTTTCGGGGCAGCTGGGTACCTGGTGGTTAGGGAGTTGCCCCTGCAGTCGGAAGGTTGAGTTTAAATCCCTGGACTGCCAGTGGGCACCACTGAGGTACCTTTGAGCAAGGTGCAGTCCCCACACACTGCGTCACTTGGTGAATGGGTTAAACGCAGAGAAATAATTTCACACTGTTTACTCTGTGTGCAGGGACAAAAATGGCCACTTCACACTTTTTACACTTAATGTGTGGTGAATGTGATGACAACTGCACTACAGAAGCTGCAACATTACTGCATTCCTGTAAACCTAGAAAGTGCACCTATAAGTGCAGCGACAAGGTACCTCATAAACTGGTGACTCAGGTTTATAAACATGCATTTCAGCACAATGATGAAGGCTTAGCTCTGGCTTATCGAAGTAATTTGAACAGAAGCCCCGTTTGCAGTCAGGTTCTAAGTCCTGGATGAAATTATTTGCTGTTCCTGTCAGGGTCAAGGCTGACGGATCTATTTTTTGGAACCGTCATTTGCACATGGCCTGGAAAATGCAGCATTGAGAATGCAGACAGCTTAGGCTCCAGAACATTCGCTGAATAAATGTGTCCTTTACAGAAGCCACCGTTTTCAGTCCAGGAGATAATTTGCCTTGAAACAGAATCATCCCATTTTACTTCAGAGGGAGAGATATAAACACAGCTACGGTTGTCATGGATATCTGCATGAGGCGATGCTTGATCAGGGCTCTGCTCCCCGCGGCCCCGGTGCGACGAGCCCAAATGATATTGTAGAAGCTTCAAAGTGCTGCCAGCCGCTTCCAGGAAGGCAGGATGGTGACATTAGTATTCTGGATCGCACCTCCCTGCTGCATGTAAAATGACTTCAAACGCAGCTCCCTACCTGAGGGAGCGCCACGTCAGTAAATAACTCCGACATTAGAGACGATTAATAATATATTCTCTCGCCCAGCCCCGCGCTCTTTATTTTCGGGAGAGCTATTGGACATGCATCAAAGGAAAAGAGGCTTCCTCGTTACCGTAACCTCCTCACTGTCGCAGCGGCTAGAGACACCCGAGCCCCTCTTCTGGGGGGTCTTTTGGCGGGCGGTGTTGGGTGTGTGAGGTACAACAGACCTGGGGCCTTAAAGGCCGAGGTGTGGGGATTTGAACCCACAACCTTTGGATCACAGGGGCAACTCCCTAACCACTAGACCACCAGCTGCCCCATTTCTGTATGTGTATAAACATATATGTATGTACACACGCACTGTTTGGGTTCTCAGCTGTATGTTCTCAGTTGCTGTGAGTGAATAATAATAATAGTAATAATAATAATAATAATAATAATACTCAACTAGGCCATAAACTGTTCGTATGGTGTTACAGAAGCAACTCGACTGTGGTGTAGCTCAGACAGAGCAGGAGAAGCAGGATCACAGTGGGGTTAAATAATGACATGGTGATATTTTGGTTAGAATCTGTGTTCAATGTCTCAGGAGTATATATCTACAGAAAAAAAAAAAACTGAGTGTGTTCACTACCGTATGGATAATAAAATGTCACAAAAATAATGAAACCGACCCAAATGCAGAGTATAAACGTACTTAATGTGCTGAACCCGACCTTAATTTACCCCGAAAAATACACCAAACCCCTTCATTTGAGTTAATTGGCCATTAATTTGTGAAAACGACCCCTTAATTTTACCTTAAAATTAGATGTAAAGCATGAGTGTGAAACTCCCTTAATCTTAAATGTAAGGTTAATTCAGGAGGTTCTATTAATTTAAGAGACCAATTTGAAAATTCAGTAGTTTTACCCCTTAATCAGCCTTAATCTGTGCACTTTTTATCTTAATTTTCCTTCATTTCCTCTATGGGAGATTAAGGTCATTACTACGGTCATTTTAAGGGGTAAAATTAAGGGGTTTGGTTTCATCTTGATTTAGTAGCTCATATTTCATCAAAGCAATGGTTCCATTAAATATTTAAGTGCTTCTTTTGAAACCATTGAAAGCAACATGAATCAGCTTCTGTGCTCTGACTACTATCTTCAAAACCTGGATCTCTCACATGACCTGACCTAACATTATGACTGTATAGGCCCAGTTTTCTGTGCATAGAACATCATCATAAAGTTTCTTCTTCCTAAATTTGTCTTGATTTATAGTGATGTAAAAAAACAACAACAAAAAAAACCCCCCACTTGTACTGAACCTATTTATTCACGACATCCAGCAGCTGCTGCTGAGAATTCATTCTAAAAAGGAAAACAAGGCAAACAATATTTCTGTCATTTCAGCAGAGCTTTGTCAGCTGTACAGATGTGTAATTATTATGATCTAAAGTGGCCGTTCTGATTGTGTGTGCATTTCGGGCTGTGTCAGAACAAATTCGGACACAAAGGTTTCAAAAAAGGATTTTAAGATTTTGTTGCTGGCTTCTGTCGTTCTAACCAGACTCAATTAAAGCTCATGACTCAGTAAACACACACTCACCTCAGGCCCCGTTCAAGCTGTGGAGTAACCTACAGTAGTCCTGCTTATGTGGTCTCAAACAATGTATCTGCATAAACATGCACTGGGCAGCTTCAGTATCAACAAAGAGCTGCTAACAGTCAATCTGTGCTCACTTTGAATATCATGGTTTCATTTCAGGTCTCTGAATCATCAATGTATGGAAAAGCTTAGCAGACCCTTCTCGTGTGTGTGTGTGTGTGTGTGTGTGTGCGCGCGCGCACTTTTTTAGGTACACTTTGCTAGTACCCCCTTTTTCTGTCAGAACTGCCTTAATACTTCGTGGCATAGATTCAACAAGGTTTTGGAAACATTCCTCAGAGATTTTGGCACATATTGATAGCATCACACAGTTGCTGCAGATTTGTCGGCTGCACATCCATGATGTGAACCTCCCGTTCCACCGCATCACAAAGGTGCTCTATTGGATTGAGATCTGGTGACTGTGGAGGCCGTTGGAGTACAGTGATCAGTTTGAGATGATTTGAGCTTTGTGACATGGTGGATTATCCTTCTGGAAGTAGCCTACAGAAGATGGGTACACTGTGGTCATAAAGGAATGGACATGGTCGGCAACAGTACAGAGGTAGGCTGTGGCATGTAAACGATGCTCAGTTGGTACTAAGAGACCCAAAATGTGCCAAGAAAACATCCTCCACCACCACCACCAGCCTGAACATTTACATTTTACATTTACATTTATGGCATTTATCAGACGCTTTTATCCAAAGCGACTTCCCTTCCCTAACTACAGGGGGCAGTCTCCCTGGTTAAGGGTCTTGCTCAGGAACTCAGTGGTGGTGCTGAAGGTAGGATTCGAACCCAAGACCTCTTGGTCCAGAGGCAAGTACCCACTAGGCCACCTCCACCCCCTCACAGTGTTCCCAACAATGTCCAAATGAGAATAAGCCTGGTCCAGCAGGTAGATGATGGCATCCTCCACGCCAATACGGGGTCTATAAGCAAACTGTAGGGGGTCCAGCCAAGGTTCCACCAGCAGACGCAGGTGTTTCAGGACGAGTCTCTCCAGCGTCTTCATGACGTGTGAAGTCAGAGCCACTGGCCTGTAGTCACTGGGGGTCGATGGGTTGATTTTTTTGGGGACAGGAACCAGGCAGGATGTCTTCCAGAGTGACGGGACCCTCTGCAGTTTCAGACTCATGTTAAAGATCTGATGTAGAACTACAGCAGCACAGCACTTGAGGGGCAGCACAGCACTTGAGGGCCCTGGGACTGACCCCATCAGGGCCAGCAGCTTTGCTGGAATGGAGTCTGAACAGTTCCCTTTTGATGTCATCTGCTGAGATGGACAGAGCGAGACAGGCTGAGGGGGCAGGAGAGGGGGGAGGAGAGTGGAGAAGGTGGGAGGAGCTGAGTGTGGGGACAGGAGACGCAGGGCACTCGAACCTATTGAACTGCAGATTTAGGTTGTTTGCACATTTGACATCCCCATCCCTCCCAACACCTCTCTTTTGTCTCAGGCCAGTAATGGCCTGCATTCCATTCCACACCTCCCTGGTATTGTTCTCAATGGGTTAACGGGTGTTAGCTCCCAGAAGAATGAGAAATTGAGTCTTAATATAAATATAAACTGTACTGGATTGAATTTCGCTCTAAAATCATCTTTGTAATACAAATCAAACCTAAACATAATCTGTTCAGCTGAATCTGTCAAAGACTGTCCTTTAAAGGAATTAATTTTGTATGGAAAAGAGAAAAGAAAAAGAAGAAGTTACATCAAAAGGTTGTTTACCACACATGTTCTTCATCACTACCCTTGATGAGTAGCATTTCTGCTAAATGACTGTGTGCGTGTGTGTGTGTGTGTGTGTGTGTGTGTGTGTGTGGGAGAGATGTTTTCATACGGTAAATGTGCTAAATTAACTTATTACACTTTCAACTTTAAACTCTTTCTCTGTGGGATAAAGATGAAAAACATAAACTGATTCAGACACACAGTTCAAGCCTTTGGTTTTAGAGAGTATACTTGCATAACCGCATAATGATTGCATAATGCTCTTGCTCCTGTTTGTGTATTTACTGGGTGTACTTGTGTGTGAACAGTTGTGTATATAGCAGGTGTGGACTGATCACTACTGCCCATGCTCGGCTAACCGGAGCTGCAGATCCGAGTGTATGACTACACTGTGCACAAATATAAAAATGCCTCTAATATCTAATACATCTAATACAAGATAGCTATCTAATATCTAATTAATCTAATCTCTCTCTCTCCCTCTGTCTCTCATACACATACTTTCTGTCTCTCGTTCAGTAACCCACACAGAACAAATGGTTAATTTGCTCTAATTTGCATTTCAGAATGTGTCTGAAGGTATGAAGTTAGATAAATAGATAGGTGAGTGGGTGAACTTATGAATGCATGGATGGATGGATGGATATAGATAGATAGATATATACATAGATAGATAGATAGATAGATAGATAGATTCCACTCCTCTAAGAAGGCTTAATGTCCCATGAGGATTTGATTGCAATAAGCCACAAGAACCTTGCTGGTGCTATTCTTTTGTGCATAAGAAGGGGTGTAAAAAGAGAGAGAGAGAGACAGAGAGAGAGAAGAATGGATTAAACATGAGACATGAGGTGAATTAATGAACAGTAAATAGCCTCCCTATGCACCGCTCTGGAATCCGGTTCACATTTTGCTTTGTGCCTGGAGGGCGGGCTCTGCCAGTGCACAGAAGAAATGGGGCTCTGTCACAGCCAACTCCAGTTCTAGGAGCCGAACACTGAACTTTTAATGCAAACTCCGAAAGGGCGCATGCAGTGGGACACCTCAAATGATCCGAAGGTATAAAAACATTTCTTAACTTTGTGCACTGTCGACTGTGTTGTGTTGCTGAAGTGAAGGGTTAAGTTGGAGAAGCAGGTGCACGAGCTGTCGCGCTTAATTGCATTCGGCTAAGCAGTCGAGCAGTCACGTGCGTGTTCACTATACGACCGTGTGCACGTGTATTGCGTGGTAAATTCAAGAAAAGTCGAAAAGCTTTCAGATATCACAAACTCAAATGATTTTGAGTTGTGTATGTAGTTCTTATGATCTTCTGCGTCGAGTTTGAGAACTGTTATTCGACCGCAAACTAAATTGTCTTTCATTTGTTTTAATTAAAGCAGTAAACCGGCTGCAGTTTGTTTACTTTTTCCCCTCACTGGTGGTGGTGCGCGTGCTCGTGCGCGCTCTCTGCTACTCTCTGTCAGCATCGTTACCAGTTTTAATCTCCTAGGCCACATTTGCCCCCTTTTCACCAGACTGTGGCCCTTTTACTTCTACATTTCCTCTACTTTCCTCTTTAAAGATAGATTCTCATTATTTTGCTGCCCCGGGTATAAGCCGCTTTACCTAAAACTGCTCGCAGTTTAGAGATCTTCGGTAATGATAATGCATGTGTCAAAGTAGTCACAGAAGTTCAGTACTGTCAGGCTCTAATCTTCTTGTTGGTGTTTTTGGTCTATGAAACAATAAGACCCACGAGTACAGCGGTTAGGGAGTTGTCCTTGCGATCAGAATATTGTGGCTTCGAATCCCAGGACAGCTAGCAGCACCACTGATGTTCCCTTGAGCAAACTACCTGCTTCACTTGGTCGTTACTTCCCAAAGCTGGCTGACTGGTGCCCAGGCTTTTGGTGTACAGTCTACTATTATTCTAACATTTTTATTCATTCTTCTTTTACCAACTTAACCATTATTCGTGACTGTTCTGTATAGGTGTAGAACGGAACCTGTAGATTTATTTTTATCTCCTATTTGAGTTCAAGTTGCCGCATAGTTTACAATGTTTCAGTGACATTCGGTCAAGTAGATGTGTACTGTGTCAACTGATTATTAGCCTGTGTAAATCTGTATATACAAGTAATTTTTCTAATTGAACCTCTGCTCCACCCTTAACACTCGTGTGATCATGTTGAAGATGATGAGATTAGTGATTTATACATAATGCTGTGTGGTTGACTAGTAGTCATTTCTGCTGATAATTCTGAGGCCGAGCTTGGTGTGTGAGGCGAGTTCATTATGGAGGAAGAAGGTGCCCTGCTGGATGTGGATCACCTCACCGAGGTGGAACAAACCATGATTTTAAATGTGTTGCTGAGGGATGCCGAGTTACGCCAACAAGAGGAGGTTCGCATCAGGTGTGTATGCGTGTGCAAAAGCATGTTTTGAACTGTTAATTGGTCTCATGTCGGGCTGGGATTTAAAATACGGGAATTAGAGAGGAAGTAAGTCTCTTTATTACACATGTGTGCTATTATGCAAATGTGTTGTGTGTGTGTTCAGCAAACTCAAGCAAGTGGAGACGGACCCTGTGCGCCTGCGGTCCCTCAGTGGGGCGTGGTTTACTGAGGAACGTTCAAAGCGCCATCAACACAGAGGAGCTGATGTCGTCCACACCTCCATACGACGCAAAAAGCGGGGAAAAGGTCATATTGTGTCTTACTGACAATTCACATCATACAGTCGAATGCAAAACTCAATGGACATGTTAAAAATAAGTGTACGTCCTTTACAGAGAACATGTATTACGCAATTACTGTCTATTGGCTAAAGTTAAGATAAGAAAAAAAAAATGCCTTAATTTTCCAGTGTCCTAACATATATGAACTGTATGGAGAGGCATGATTAGTACATCTGGAAACTTTAGCGTTCCTTTTATACTACATCAAACCATTTTACTCATAAAAGACTTGCATACTACTGTAAATGAAAAGGAGTTTGTTTTTATAGTTGGTTACTAGTGTTTAAACTCATTTACATTTTTACCGTACTTAGAGTGGTTTTTTTCCTTTGTGTAGATGTGCTTGTGATGTCGGTGTTTGAAGATCAGCCAGAACACAGTTTTTCTGAGGGGCAAGAAGAAAGCACAGAGGAGAACAAAACAGAACTAAAAGATAATGAAATATCAGAAAAAGACGCAGAAGCAGAGGATGAAAAGAGAGAAAGGTTGGTGGAGGCTTGTTAGTCTGTTTTGGGTCGTGGTACCGTGTCAGATCACTGCTGCTCAACAGCATCTGAACCTGTATTGGATGCTTGAGGTCAACTGATATCAGTATTAATTAATTCATATAAAACTGAAGTCGTCACAATCAAAAGCCATATTTGAGTTGGATTAGTTTTACCTGAGAAGTACTGCAGTTTAATTACTTACAGAAGAGATGTGTGATTTTAATCAGGTATGAATTAAAAAAGTCTGTAGTATGAATGACGTCCTGTTATCCACAGAACCTGGAGCTTCTGTTAAACTCCAAATTCACTTTGACACTCAGGAATTTCTCAAATGTAGCTTTTGGTTCTAGCCAGGTCTCTCCCAATTCATTTGACACAAAACACTGTCATCAAACACATCTAAATACGTCAGCTAACTTTATGTAATACTTCTTCAGTCCCAACCTCAGCGTGGCCCCTGAACCACGGCCCAGGATTAGACGTGTCCCCAAGGTCAGTATGACTTGTGTTTTGTTTGTGAGATCAGTGATGGTGCATAATGTATTTATGCACATATTTACATTTAATTCTTGTTTCATTCGGAAGAATGCAGAGAGCATAGGAGGTAGTTCAGGACTTGAAGGTAAGGTCTATATGCATTTGTAGGGAACAATTGACACACAACAATGACTGATCTTTAAACAATGGATAGATTTGTGTAGAGAATATTTAATGTTGCACTCCGTTCTCAATTTCCCTGCTTTTTTTGCCCATCTTTCTTCCACCATTCCACACTGGTCTTCTGTCTCAGAAAACGTTGAAGGCTCAGAGATTGTAGATGAAAGAGTTTTTCAGAACACATCCCCGACACTGCAGGTACGGTCAACACACGTTATTACTGTCAAAATGAAGCCTATTATCACTGTTTCTGCAAGGGCAAATGATGCTTTTTAACACAGGGAGGCTTTCTGGCACAAATGGTAAAAAAGTTCAAATGTTCTCACTTTTTATTTGGTAATAACTTTAAAAATTATTTTTGGGAGCAAACAAAATGTTTAAATGATAAGCAGTTTATCTGCTTCAAGATCTGACCACTTTTATTAAAACCTCATACTTTATGTAATTTTTACATGTATCTACAACTATATTATTTTATTGAAAACATTGACTTAAAACTTCTGAATGTGTATTTTCTAGCTAATCCTTTAAAAACAACTATAGCGGCTAAATTACACTATAGCTGCTAAATCTGATGAAAAATGTTGACAAAGATTGCTGTCTAGTCTTTGATCCACTAAATCTGCCATTTGAATGTGCCCTTAAAATATAACTTCAGCGAAGTTCCGTGGGTTGTGCTTCTTTGTCTTTGTAATTACTAACAGTACTCCATTGCAGTTTGATTAAAGCATAATACTGGCATATTGTTAAGTTATTGTGACATTTTGGCGGAAGAGATGAAGCAATTGCCATTGTGATGCTGAAGTAAATGTATGCAAAGAATTTTTTTTCCATCTCATTTCGGGACATTTCCATTGGTCCATTCATCATGAAATAATCTGGTATTTTCGAACAGCGAAAAATAGTTAAAAGGTTTTAGTTAAAAATTGAGTTTTGATGTGATATGTAAAGATGTCATACACCCACATAAATGAAAACATATACACCGTTGATTTAGATCAACAGTGACTGCATATTGGCAGTTGAATGGTTTGATTCAGTTTTTCTTTCGGGGTGCGTCTGTAGGTCGACTCGGAGGGTGATATCGACTCTGGCAGCACTGAACTGGACGACACCAGATTTGGCTCCATTAACAGCTTGCAGTCCAATCGTATGGTAAGTTGCACACATACACAGATACAAAAGTAATGGGACAACTCTGTTTTTCAGGGTTTGGGCTAGGCTCCTTACTTCCAGTGAAAGTCAGTCTTAATGCTTAAGTATACCAAAACATTTTGGACAACGCCATGCTTCCAACTTTGTGGACACAGTTTGCGGAAAAACCTTTTTTATTCCACCAGTGCCCCAAAGCAAGGTCCATAAAGACATGGTTGGGTGAGTTCGGTGTGGAAGAACTTGACTGACCTGCACAGAGCCCTGACCTCAACCCCGTCCCCCAACCCAAACACCTTTGGGATGAACTGTAATGGAGATTGTGAGCCAGGCCTTCTTACATTTACATTTACGGCATTTAGCTTTTATACAAAGCGACTTCCATTCCCTAACTACAGGGGACAGTCTCCCTGGAGCAACTTGGGGTTAAGTGTCTTGCTCAGAAACCCAGTGGTGGTGTGCTGGAGGTAGGATTTGAACCCACAACCTCTTGGTCCAGAGGCAAACATCCTACCACTAGGCCACCACCACCCCTTATTGATGTTCTTGTCCAACATCAGTGTCTGACCTCATAAATGCTCTACAGAATGAATGGGCACAAATTCCCACAGGGTGTGTTGGGTGGTAGTAGTTTAGTGGGTAAAACACTTGCCTGTGAACCCGATGACGACAAAGTTGCAGGTTCAAATCCCCACTTTCTACCACTGTGTCCTTGAGCAAGACACTTAACCCTGAGGGGGACTGTCCATGTAACTAATGATTGTAAGTCGCTTTGGATAAGCGCTTCAGCCAAATGCCCTCTTCACCCTTTACCCACTGTTGGTGTAAAGGTCAGGCGTCCCATTACTTTTGTCCATATAGTGTATGTTCACCTGCACCCATAAGAAACAAAAACTGTCACTGAGTTGTTTTTTAGGTGTATTAGACGTTCTTGCCCACGTCACGCTGTGTGTTCAGGTTGTTTGAATCTGGATCTGACTTTAAAAGACAATGTGAATGTTTGTGCTTGTCACAGGTGAGTGGAAGTCTGATGAGTCTGTACAGTGTGGGGGATTTCGGAGGTGTTACTGTGACAGGACGGATCCAGTTCTCTCTATTTTATGACCCTAAGAGAGAGGAACTTCATGTCCGTGTGTGCCGCTGTCAGGACCTGGCTCCAGCACGCAACAACCGCTCTGACCCGTAAGTGCGAACTTCCATGTGAAGTGTAATAAAGATGCTGCACTCTGTACCAAACAGAAGCCCTAAATTTATACAAGAAGGTTATACACTATTTTTACACTATCAGTGTGTATGAGGAATGTTAGCATGTGCTTGCTCCAGATCAGAAAATTACAGCTTTTCAAATTACCATCTATACAACACTGTAAAGAGCTCCAGCTTATCATAGGGTGCTGTTTATTATGCCTTTGCTGATACTTTGCAGGTACGTGAAAGTGTATCTCCTCCCAGACAACACGTCTCGCAGTAAAAGGAAAACTCCAGTCAAGAGGAAAACCTTAAATCCCGTCTATGATGAAATGCTGAAAGTAATACCCCACTCTACTTACATTTACTTACATGTATCTCCAAAAAGCTAGAAGATAAAAAATGTTTTTAACTTTCAATATGCAATAGTGTAGCAGTATTTTATTGAAAACCATTTTAAAACATTTTTATTGGTCTATAAATAACTGTCAAATTTTAACACATTGCCAAGATCAGCCATGTAACTGAATAAAAGAATGAATTTTTTATATAT